>JAGQEM010000090.1:0-89893 GCA_019202945.1 Corynespora olivacea
CCGCTAGCTCATTTCAATCGGGGGTCCCGATAATTGTCACGCTCCTCGCCCCACAACGACAACACACAACATGACACCACCAGCGATACTGTCACCACTCTACGCACCACACTTCATCGCTACAAAATCCGCACAAGAAATTTCCATCCGACTACGCGAAGATGAATCTCTCATCAGTCAAGACAAGCCTTGTAGCTGGATAGCCTGGCATTTGCCCGAGTACAGGACTGATAAGGGATATGACATTGCAACACAATTGTCGCCGCTTCCGAGCCTTGGTCATGATCTCAAAAGTTTGATTTACGATTCTTTACTCAGCAAGCTTCGGCGGTATCTGAAAGGGGAGGGATCATATGAGAAGAACTCGCGGAAAGACCAAGAGCAAGCATTTCTGGACCCAGCGGAGCTTTTGACTGCATTGAAAGTGATCAAGCAGCTTCAAGATATGAAGATCATATACAGCAGAACTTCCGCGGGAACTATTACGACATGGCTTGAGCAGCAGGTCGATATTTCAAAATCAATTGCCGAAAATGGCATCCTTGCAGACGCAAACGAGACAACTCCGGATAACCCCGGGCCTCCTCCAATACCACGAAAACGCCTTTGTTACATTTGCCGCCTCATTTTGAAAACCCCAGATCTTGCACAACCTTCAATGTGCATTCCCTGCGGCGATTTTAACCTTGCTTCCTCGCTACTCTCTACTCCAGAAAAACTTTCCCTTCCGTCGACTTTTACTGCACTGGTGACAGGTGCGCGCATCAATCTCGGCTATCATACTACGTTGCGGCTTCTACGGTGTGGTGCACGTGTGATTGCTACGACTCGGTATCCACGGGATGCTATCGCCCGGTATCTTGGAGAACACGATTCTTCGGATTGGCGAGAAAGGCTAAGGATTGTAGGCGCGGATTTTAGATGTGCAGCAGATGCATTTGCGCTTGTCTATGAGACTAAAAAATGCTTACGAGCGTGGGCAGATGAAGACGGCGGGAATGCGGAAATGAGACTGGATCTTCTGATCAACAATGCAGCCCAGACACTCACGGATAGTGTGAAAAAAGAAGAACGTGCCTCGATCCGCGAGGAAACTCTGAAGAACACGGCTGAAAGCTCGGGTCTACTCATCGAGGGCTCTTATACAGCTAGGGTGCGAGGAGAGGCGATACCAAAAGCTTTAGAAGGTTCAAAACAAAATATGGTAGCATGGAACACCGACAGGAGCGAGGATATGCTGTTCATAAAAAGAGATGAAGAAGGTACAAACGTGCCGAATAGTTTGACCGTTATGGACGGCATAACAACACCAAATGAGTTGGAACACTACACTAAATCGTCATGGTGCCAATCGCTCTTTGAGATACCTTACGAGGACGTCATTTCCGCCCACGCAGTCAACGCCTTCGTCCCCCTAATCCTCTGTCGCGAACTGCTTCCTCTAATGGGCACAACGGCTGCCTCGTGCACCCCCCCCTCTCCACAGCCCTTGGCCTACATAATCAACGTTTCTTCCCGTGAAGGCATTTTCGAAGATCGACTGTCATCTTCCGCTAAGCGCGGCAAGCACGTTCACACCAATATGTCGAAAGTTGCTCTCAATATGATTACCGAGACTGAAGCAGCGAAAGCGTGGCAGACGAGACGTGTGGCTATGAACACAGTTGACCCAGGATACATGAGTGCGGCGCCGGAGTACGAGAAGGCTTTTGGTGGAGTGCGACCCATTGGGTGGGAGGATGGTGCTGGGAGGGTGCTTTGGCCCATTGCTGTTGGCGTGATGGAAGGTAGGTGTGTTTGGGGGAGGTTTCTAAAACATTATGGCGCTGTCAATGTGGATCCTAGTGTGGGAAGGGGGTGATCCGAGTTACACTAGGCTACGAAGTTGATTGCTAGACCATGACTATACATTCTCACATCCATTGTCGTCTAAAATCTTTTTCGCCGGTACCAAACTTCCGTAGCGTCCTGTTCCATCGTGCAACCCAGGCACAAAAAGATTCATGATCCAAATACCAACATCCCCTAGCCCCCAAAAAGGGCCCGAAACTTAGATCCAATGTCTTAGTGGCCCCCTAAGTCTTCTACAAAATGAAATCGTGTCACATGTTTATTCCATTTCATACTCATAATCATTGCCTGCCACTGCATACTACTCCTCAACCCAAACATATTCCCCACCCGATCGTCAATCTTCAACTCACCGTCTTCTAAAAAAACCTCCTTTATATCCATCAACTGCTCCTCTTCAGAAAATTGAAATGCGATCAGCATATCAAGTAGCGGACTGGCTCCTGTAAGCGGAATCTGCCAAGGTATTTTCCCCACATGTCGCTGAAGACTTTTGTGAATTGACCCAAACCTGTTATCATGATGGTACTCATATATTGTGACTTATTGGCGATGATGGAGACGATGACACCGATGAAAGGAAGCACACTGTATTGTCGATTACATGGAATGAAGTTGTATTGGTTCCAGAGCCCCGTTCCGAGAAGGCGAATGGTGATTTTGGATACTTGTTGGCCGGTGAAGCGTGGCCAGGCGAAGATGTTGGAATGGCGAAGCACAGCGAAGGAAGCGATGTACTTCATATTCGGAGATCTCAAAAATGACTGACTACGAAGAACGTGAGCAAGTGTCAAGGGCGATTGGATACTCATGGCCGAGACGATGTTTGAGGCTTCAATATCGGGAACCAGAAGCTAGGATGTTATATTAATTCCTGGTAGACCGAGAATCCCTTTGAGCAACTCGAACGGTTGACGGTGCTCCACTTGTTGAATGACTCGCACCAAAACACTGAGATTCGGGATCATCTTTCCGTAGACGATCTTCATGCGGTCTCGGCACAGCATGAAGTCCTTTGATGGAATTACCACTAAGACTCTGTCTATATGGAACGAGTGGTTGATATGGAGACCTAGTAGGTATTACCAAAATCCGGATGCACTTCTTCTCCATCTTCCGGGTAGGCAGGGTCGCATGGATGAGGTAAAGGCTTGTAGTATACGAATTTAGCAATTTCATTGGGATCAAGCTTGAAAGCCGCAGCCCACAAAACCCGTCGGAAGATGTGTCCTCGAATGTTTTGAGGGAAGTTGAGTAGTGACGGGCCATCATTCACGAGCGTTGGTGTACTTGCGGATATCCGTGTTGAAATCATGTCTTGAGAATCGTCCGAAGGTTGATTTTTTTTCCCGTCATCATGTTTGAAAGGGCTATAGTGACAGTGATCTCCAATGTGGTTATTCGATCAATATTATGACTCGCGGACCCGTTTCAGGACCAATGTTGTTTTGCTCGACGACTTATAGACAAGTTGGTGGTTGTGACCGCAGTGTCGCGGAGTTTTATTAGGAGTACGTCTTCGCTAGCTCCACTAGTTTGAAGGTCGGCGAACACCTGACCAATAGCCTCAAGCCTTGGCACCCTGAGGAGTGAATGTCTCACTTCGCGCCAACCGCCATTACTTCATTGCACATAATGAAAGTAGACCTGAAAACTCTGATTTCATTACTATACTGTATTATTTTCTTTTTGGATGAATAAGAGGACCAAATAGCGGGTCATGCGCTTATGTGGGTAGACGACAACAGATAATCACGTGACTGCAAACGTCCCTTCTGCGTATCCGTTTGCTCTCCAGTAATCTGTTTTTGCAACAACAAGAAACTGACAAAAAAAACCTAACAAAACAACAACACTCACTTATGGTCAAAACATCATCCTTTACAAAGCGTAAAGACATACACCATCACTAACACAATGGCACCCAGCGAAGTCTTCCGCTACAAAGACAGCCGTGGCGATACCATAATCGTGAAATTCGACCCCGAGATTATTCCCACCAAGATGCTCACCACCGCCGTGCAATCAACGAACATACCGCGCAACCCTACTCCACTTTCTACCTCTACGACGGCAGCACCTTCTCCTACCCCAAAGGTTACCAATGTCGCCACAGCCACAGGCAATCCCGCCATACTCATATCTACCGAAATACAAGGCCCCATCTCCGTGTTCCATGAATGGCGCCAGGAATGTGTCACGAAAACCAACTGGTCGTCCATTTTGCTGGATAAGGAGAGCGCGATTGAGCGGTTCAAGAAGGATAGGAAACCGCCTGCGGGATTTGTGCTTTGGGAGGGACGGGTGAAGAGGGAGGCGATACCAGAGGAGAGGGAGTTCAGGGTTCGCTGGGTGGGCTTTGAGAAGAGTGAGACAGGGTGCATGGTAGAGAAGGTGGGGAAGTGAAAGATCGGGATGAGGGAGTGATGGGTCGGATGAGATTTCGGTGCAGATACGGTTGCAAAATCGGGAGAGCTCTGTGCGAGAGTTTCATTGGACATTTTGGTAGGATAGACGATGGTGGATGGGTGTGCTGGTTACAAGACATGGGTATGCTCGTGAGAGAGATATGCAAAGTGTAATGAGAATTGGCGGTCGAAGCAGAGAGAGTCGGAATATAAGTGAACGAATTTTATTCGTAGACCACCCCGAATGTCAACAGAGTAGAGCTTTAACAAAGCCCTTCACCTCATGCAAACTTCATTTCATGCTGATGATTTTGAAAATGGCGGTCTCAGCAGCTTCACTGATGACCCGCTGGACGAGTTGATCTTCAACGTGCCCGGATCCTTAGGAAAGCCCGTATTTGCAGGGGTGCGAAAGGAACAATCAGTCACGGAGCTGCCGGATGGCACCGTGGTCAAGATTGGTGGGTCAATTGTACCACGATGCCTGGGTGTTTCCGAGTGGTGGGAAGACAGGAGGTGGACGCTCTGGTCGCAAGTAATATGTCCAAGCTACCTTGGGCGAATATGACCGCACGGGAAACCCCGCCACTCTTCCGGATGCCAAGGAAATTAATAAACAGGAATATCTCTCTACGGCAAGTATTTTCCGAGGTATTAGATGGATCTTTCACTTGCGAGCTAGCACTACTCTCTGTCCTGAATAGAGCGAGCGTCTAGCTGGGTAGATGAGAGCGAAACGAATATGATGGTTGAAATCTACTCTGCACCGATTCTTTCGTGTGAGCAAGCCAGTGACTATGTGAGTGCCATGGGGAATTCTTCTTCCCCTGTCGAATACAGCATCTACCACGTATTTCCGGGAGGTCTGAATTCCTGCTGAGTCAGCAGCGGCGCGAGACGTGCTCTCTCCCGTGTCCACAATTTCCCCCTCATCCCCACACGAAACCACCGCGTGCACCCACGTCCGTACCATGAAGACTCGGCCCTCGCCCGTATAGCTGCTACCGGACAGAACAGGACCATATCATATCCCTTCACCCTTCCGCTCGCTACTGGACGCACTGACCTCTCCCGGCACTTCCGAGCCGCATCTCGAGCGCCACCCGCCAACGGCCTCAACGGTGATGCCCGAGAGCGAATAACACGAGTATGTCCCAACGGCCGCCGCTCACCTTCTCCAAGCACGCCGCGTGCTCGCGCGTACACTCTGCAATTACCCCGCGGTAGCCAGCACCGGGCCACGATCAATGTGACGCGGCTGTGGCAGCATGTTGCTCCCGCTACCCACCCTCCAGTTCGTGGTGGGCGTGTTCCTGCTGGGCTACCTGCTCACCTTCGTCGCCTTTGCCTTTATCCGCGTCTTCACCGGCATCTCCGTCCAGCGCATCGGCCTGTCCGGGTTGCGCCGCATCGCCTTTGCGCCCAAAGATGGCCTGCGCGTCGAGCTGCGGGGCCTTGGCTTCACCCTCCACCGCCCGACCTTCGCCCAGCCCACGTGGATCAGCATCAAGCTCACCGAATTGGCCGTCACCGTGGACTTGAAGGCGTTGGGCGACAAGCCGCGGCAAAAGACCCCGTGGGCGCGGTGGGCGAACGGATCGTCGAACAGAGCGCCGGGGGGCGGGGAGAAGACGGCCGGGAGGCCCGAGATAACGGTCGAGGACAGCGGCGCTGAAGAGGCGGGCGACGAAGAATACCAGCGGAGCAGGACCTGGGAGCGGCTGACCGAGGCAAAGGAACGGATCAAGCGTCTGCATCGGAAGATCAAATGGATCAAGATGGTGGATCTGGTGGCGACGGGGACGACGCTGACGGTGGTCGACGTCGGCTCTGTGCAGGTCGGCTCCTGTACCATGGCGGTGGACACGCGACGCAAGACGGTCGATCGCAGCCGGCTTTTCAACCACCACAAGCCGAAGCCGAACAGGCAACAGCAACCGGCCGAATGGCTTTTCACCGTGCGCAGTGTCTTGTTCACCTCCGAAGGCAAGGAGTCGACCGAGGTGCTCGACCAGGCCACTCTAAATGTCCATGGCATGCTGTATCAGGAGCTGGACGGGCTGCGTGATGCCTCGATCGGGCTCAAGCTGGGTCGTCTTAGCATACCGTTTGACGACGTCAAGACCTGCCTGGATCGTGCAAAAAAGTGCCGTGCCGCATCGCCTGGTAGACAGGCTGACCTGGTTCAATCCGACGTCTCGCTCAGGGCGGTCATGGAAGAGATCGACCAGCCAGGAAGCCGCGAGGAGAGCATTGTCCGCACCGTGTCGGACTCGCGCGAGTTTGCGAGCTCCATCCTGCGCGGTGTTCAAGAGTTTCAATTCGCCGTCAGCTTCTTCGGCTTGACAGAGAAGATCAAGGCCGGCCACGAGGATGAGCCTCCTGTCTATCTCAACATGTTCATCAAGGAGGTGACCATGGATCTTCTCCGACTCGATCCGAAAAGCCCTGCCCATCTCATGTACTTCTCGCCCAACGATATCGCTCATCAAGCCCTTCTTGCCGCCATCTCCGTCTCCGTCGGCATTGACGATGGCCAAGGCCATCCTGAGCGCCTGCTGTATCTCCCCATGGCGACGATGACCCTTAATACCACGCTTCCCTCCAAAACTATCCAATTCTCGCGAGACAAAAATGTTATTGAGCGCAATACTAATATCTTATTTGCTAATTTGGTCATCACTTCTCCATCCGTGGATCTTGACCCAAAACACGTTCCCCTGCTTCTTGCTCTCTTCCGCAATCAAGAATCCCGACGCAAGCCACCGAGGATGCAGGATAGAAGACGCAATCTGGTACGGAGACTTTTGCCCAAAGCAACTGTCAAGATATCCATCCACGAACCCGTTGTTCGCATCACGTTGCCACCGATGGAGCCAGGGAAAAAAGACTCTGACGAGTTCGATCTACTCATCTCGTCCTCGTCTTCCGTATCGCTCGATCTCGAATCGTCGCATGCCGCCGATGCTGAGCTTCATTACGCTCTCGTCTCCACCTTTCGCATGAACTCCCAGCAGCTCTACTACCAGACAACATCCAGCGAGAAACATAACCTCTTGCTTACCGACTTCCTGGAGCTCAAGGTGCAGCTCAGCGCATCGCCTGATGTGGTCATTAACCTCAGCGGAACCGCACAGACGTTCTCTGTATTCCTTGTGCGACCTGAAATCAGTGAGGGTCTCCGGCAAATCGTCATCCAAGCTCAGAAAGATGTGCGAATGAGGCGACGAACTCCCAAGCGAAAAGGCCTCAATTTCTTGCGGAAGCTGCCGCCCTGGTTGGCACACATGCAATTACGGGGGTCTGACTTCAACCTCGAGGTTGCCGGCGTCGATCCCGAAGTGTCACAGCATTCCCGCGGCGTTGGACTGCATCTGGAGTCGTGGACCGCAGAGTACAGGCAGCAAAAGATTGATGAAGGTGAGTCACGCCCTATTCGTAGGCGTGCACCTAGTCGAACTATCAACCGCGACGAGTATCTGCTTCGTTCAACGACGCCTTCTTCTCCCAAATCACCACGTAAACCCGGTAACCCTACCGATGGCCGAAGGCTTGCTGTGCATTGGCAAGGTTTGGAGGGATCCGTGCTCGAGAATGCCGATCAGTGGGAGCAAGATCCGTTCCTATCTCTACCTCGTATGGAGGTGGCGTTCACGACATCGTCGGACAAACAAGGGCCGATCTTCCACACTCACCTATTCTGTCAGAGCCTATTCTTCCAATACTCTCTCTACCGTCACTTTGCTCTCGGTGTCGCAACGGTCGTGTTGAAGCGATCCTTCAATATGGACCACTCTCGAGAGAAAGAGTCCACGTCGCTATCACCCGGAGCTGCCCAGCATCTCGCTGTACCCTCTCTTGATAGCGAAGACCTCGACCCTGAAACCGGGCTCAAGCGCGAAGCTATCACTCTAGACGTCAAGGCACACTTTGTGCAAATTAAAGCCGACATGCCGGCAGAACCGCCAATTATGCTTCATATATACGGAATGGAGGCTGGTCGTCACCGATGGACAAGCCCATTCCTGCGATCGTGTTTGGTGCGCTTGTATGCCGAGAACCCACATGTCAAGCGTGTCTGGAGTCGAATCGTCACTGTGAAATCCTTGCGTATGGACTACAGGCACTCGAAACGGAGATACGGGAATACAGTCACGGAAGACAAATCGTTTGATATTGTCGCAGAGGCCATCCGAATCGCCGTTCCTCACCAATTGGTGATGCATCAAATATTCGACAACATTGCCAATGTAGCAAAAACTGTCAAACAGATGCAGCATCGTTTCCAAACGGGTTCGGACGAGTACGTTTTGAACAAGGAGCCAGAAGGCCCGAAGCATGTGCCCAAGATATCACTTCGCAGTCGCGCTGTTCTATTCGAAATTGAAGACGGATCATTCGAATGGAAGCTAGGGATCATTTACCGATATGGATTAATGGAGCAGAAACAGCGTCTGGCTCGAGAGCTGGCTTACGATCTTAAAGTAAAGAAGCTTCGCCAAGCCGAAGAGCGTCGGGGCGGCCGCCAACGGGCCAGGTCTGCGCACACTCGCGGACGAAGCAAGGCAAGAAAAAACAAGGATCTGCGATTCCGAAGCAGAAGTGAGGACACGAGTGAGCCTGATTCACCTGACAGACCCAAATCTGATAACCCCCTGCGATATGACAAGGACGGTTACAGTGGCCTCAGTGGACACTGTAGGACGACAATTGCTGAAGCGCGCGACAAACTGAACCTTCTCAATGCCCAGACATGGAGAAAACGCATAGACCATGCCCTTGCCTGTCAAAGCCGTACAACAGACGAGATTCGGCACATCTTCTGGGGTCTTGATGAGACCTCCGATGAGGTTGAACACAAAGAACGCATCATTTCTATCCCACGACGACCCCCCCTGGCCTCACTGGTGGTAAGTGACTTGGACATCACCATCGACAAACCCTCATTTCCCCTCTACGAATATCCCAAGTTTCTTCATGATGTCGGCAAAGGCATGCCGATGGACATGCAATATGCGCTTCTCATCCCTGTGCATGTCCAAATCCATATGGGGGAAGCCAAGGTGCAGCTTCGCGATTATCCTCTGCCCCTCATTCACATTCCAGCTCTACGAGCAACACAATCTTCTCGTATACCTAGCTTAAGCTTGAAGACAGATTTTGTCATTGCGGAAGAGTTCCGAGACAATGAGTCGTCACGTGTCTGTAGAATAGTTGTGGTCCCGGAAGAAGAGGATGATTCGGGAAACCCTACTGGTGGCTACGCTGTTGACGTTCGTCGTACGGTAGCGCCCGTCAAGACATACTCAGATATGAAGGTCGATATCAACTCGTCCTACCCTACACGCATCACATGGGGAACGTCCTACCAGCCGGCCATCCAGGACATGATGCAGGTTATCGAAAACTTTACTAAACCAGCTGTCGATCCTTCTGAAAGGGTCGGATTCTGGGACAAAATCCGGCTTACGTTCCACTCGCGTATCAACGTGTCGTGGAAAGGCGATGGCGATGTGCATCTCATTCTAAAAGGTAAGTTTTGCAATATCTGAGGCATGTCCCACTAGTTTTCTGACAACCCTCAAGGATCTCGCGACCCTTACATAGTCACTGGCCACGGCGCCGGATTCGTGATGTGCTGGCAGAATGATGTTCAACTGAGCCTCGCTGAGGATGAAGACCCCAGAAACTTCTTGGTGGTCAACAGCGGAAGCTACGTCCTTGCGATTCCGGACCTTGGCCACTACGCACGACAAGAGTCTGAACCCGACCCGATTCTCCACACTGAAGGATCCCCAAGTATGTCGAGCTACAGGCAGCTTGCCATCTTCAAGAAGACAGTCATGAAGCTTAATGGCAACGTACGTTGGGTTGCTGGGCTTGTGTTCGAGCGAAATCGTGACCAAGGCGGGCGATCGTTCGACTTCATTCCCCACTACGACGTGGTACTGAAACACCCTCAGTACGCCAAACCGATCGGTGATCAGGTGGGTACATTTCCGTATCTTTTAGGTTACCGAGCTTATCCCCAGCAGGCCTACGATGCATTCAGAGGGTTCAGGAGCCACCATATCCACATGTCTCTTGCCATTGCTGCCCCTCTTGATCGCGAATGGTCTGTTGCGAACCTTGAACCATCAAAGACGTACAATAGCGTTCATTTAACCCCTCGATTCTTCACCCACTTCTACAACTGGTGGTCCATGTTTTCCGGCGCCATGTCACTTCCAATACGGCAAGGTGCACTGTGGCCAGGCATTGAGAAGTCGAGCAAGAAGTTTGGCCGGCATCTGGCAACTATAAAATACAACCTCTTGTTGTCGCCGCTGTACATGAGTCACATCTACAAGCACAAAGATGCCGAAGACTATGGGCAAGGCTCGGTAGCCTCGACTGGTCTGAAGGCACGTGTCGACAGTTTCATGTTCGATCTGCATCAGAGACGAGAAGAATTCCGAACAATCGTCCAAGCACCAAAAAGCCAAGAAGATAGCCGGCAGAACCAAACGTCGGGTATGCGCATCAATCAAGTACAGCTTGATCTCATTAGGACCGATGTGCGCGCAGTGTCCGCTAGCATAGGAGGAACGGACACAGACGATGTCAACGACGCGACTCCCGAGACAGTGGCAGAGTATAACCAAGAGCAACACGTATCGGCCGATTTATCGAAGTTTACTATACCCGACAATGACTGGGGCTGGGTGGATATGGATGATTTTGTTGAGCTGGGTTGGCTTCTCCCGGCAGAAGGCAACCCTGAGACAAAGATTCTACCACTAGCAGTTGCACCTCGCTTCACCTACTTCCGTCAGACAGATCATGCAGATAACATATCTGGAGATCCACATCGAACAAGTCCTTTCGGTTATGAACCAAGTCACCACTGCGTAATGTCCTCCCGCAATGATCCCAGGCGGGTTCAGTGCCAGCTTATCGAGCAGCGCTTGAATCAAGTCAAAGAGCAACTTGTCCAAAACCAACGTGCGATAGGTGACCAAGAACTTCGCATGATCCGCGATCCAGATAATAAAGCTGACTCGCGCGAACGCTTGAATGTATTGCATAACCACACAGGTGTGTTGCAGCGGAAACACGACTTTCTCCTCTCTATGCACCAGAGTTTGGTGGAAAGGCTTAAGACGAATGACCGGAATGCTGTGCCTGAGACTGAGACAGACGATGAGGACGAGTATTACGAAGCTCGCGAAGATCACGAACAAACTGATCCCGATGCTAAAGGGATGGACTCAGCACCCAATGCTGATTACATTAGCGACTTCAACAATCGTTTCATCATTCACAACGTGCACCTGAAATGGAATGATTCTCTGCGGAATATCATCTTGCGCTATATTCATCAAGTAAGCCAGCGCCGTGGGTTCGTCTACTACATGTCGCGGAGGGCAGTTAAATTCATTCTCGACATCGTGGATGAACAGAATCGAACACGACAAAGCTCTGCTAGTGGACCTGCCTCGCCTCTTTCGCCAGATGTTGACGACGCGATTGACGACGAGGTCAATATTCAAGGCCGTATCGAGGAGATCTTGAACGACGGTAGGAATTTTGTCAATGCGGACGATTCCGACCGAACAGAAGGGAACCAGGCGAACCAGCCTAATGACGGAGGCGACGATCTCGCAGTCGACTACGTTGCCCAGAATACGTATATAGTCCGTTTGATCGCACCCCAGATACAGCTACAAAGCGAAAAGAACACCAAAGCAGCAGTTCTTGTCACGGCCAAGGGCATGCAGCTCAAAGTTATCCAAATCATGGACAAAGATCGTGTCATGGATGAAGTCTCTGGTCTAGTTCAGCGGCGGTTCACAGCTTCCATGGACAGTCTTCAGATCTTCGTTACCACAGCCCAGGCGTTCAAGGCAGAGGACATTCACCTGTATTCAGGCAGCACATATGGAACGCCTTCCGGATCTGCCTGGCCGCCGTGGGTGCCGTTCGAGGTCATGTTTGAGTTTCATACCAATCCATTCGGCTTCCAGCGAGTGGTGCAGCGGACTTCGGCAAGTCTACGATTGGACAAGCACAACACCCTACGTCTCAAATACAACGACGACGTCTCCGGCAGTGATTCGGCTTCCCACAAAGAGAACATGGAGAGCAGAGTTGACCACCTTTGGATTGACTTCCCTCATGTTCGCGCTCTCTGTAACTCTGAGCAATATTATGCTCTATACGTCATTGTTCTCGATCTGCTACTGTACAGCGAACCTTTGGAAAAGACACGGAACGAGCGACTAGAAAAGATTATGCTCGCTTCCGACTTCAGCGATCTTACCGGTGCTCCTGACTTGGTGGTGGGCTTGCAAGAGCGTATCCGGCAGCTCGAAGAGATCAAGACTGCCTTCCAGATCAACGAGAAGTATCTTGACAAACAAGGCTGGAATGACCGAATCGAAGTGGAGAAGGATCTCGCCGTGTACGAAGACGAGCTCTTCTTTGTCATGAAAGCCATAACTACCGCTCAACGCAAGAACGATGATCGTGCTCAAGCGAAACAGTCAACCGGTGTCCTGCATTGGTATATCGCTGCTAACGAGATTGTTTGGCATCTCCTGCGCGAAACGGGTCACGATTCGCTCGCTGAATTCCAGCTCAAGAATGCCCTATACGACCGCACGGACAACAACGACGGATCCAACCTCAATATCGTGGAAGTCGAGCAGATGACCGGTCTCAACCTGCTGCCCAATGCCATCTACCCCAAGATGATATCTCCTTACCTTGAGCCAGGTCGCACGATGCCGGATGGACAAGAGACGAAGATGTTCAAAGTTGAGTGGGTCATGCTCGAAGCGATTGCTGGTATTCCAGTCATGGAGCATTTCGAAGTTAATTTGTTTCCACTCAAAGTGCAGCTCGAATGGGAAATTGGCAAGAAACTGTTCGAATACGTCTTCCCTGGTATCAAGGACAGCAGTGGAGAAACTGGCAACCATTCGCCATTTCTAGTTAAGCACATGCTACCTACGAATGGGGAAGATGACGACGATCTCGATGATGCTGGGGGTATGGGGTCTTCAATTGCGTCGAGTGGCCCTGCGTCCTTACCCGACAACGAGAATGAGGTGATGGCACTGAAACTCCGCCTCACCCCGACCTTACAACTGCCCAAGCCGCAATCGAAAACTGATGGGAAGGCTGGAAGGGGCTCAGAGAAGCGACCAGGACTACATCACCTTCGTATATTCCGTGACACCCAGTCACGCACTGGCAGCGAATACAGACGGAGTCTCCACCCAAGCTCAGCCTATACAAACCCCGATCCCGGATCAATGCCAAGTGCGTCTCGTCCTGGCTCCATCCGCTCTGGCTCGGCCTCAACCACCCTGACCATCTCGACAGCCGACTCGAACCGGACCACCAAGCGCTTCGGTCTCTACCGCAGTGGAGCCAACGGCAAGAAGATGACCGCCAACAAAAAGACCCGCAACGACGACCTCACGCAAATGATGACGCGTGCCTCCAACTATATGACTCTCTCCTACGTTCACATCCCCAGCATGATTCTATGCCTAAGCTACAAGGGCAAAGGGCAACGCAATTTCGAAGACGTCCACGACCTAGTCTTCAAGATGCCAACCCTCGAGTACCACAACAAGACCTGGTCGAATCTCGATCTTGCCCTGCAGCTCAAGAGAGACGTCATCCGCGCCCTTATCTCCCACGCTGGCGCTATTGTGGGAAACAAGTTCACCCACCATCGCCCTGCAAAACAAACTCAATCTCGCCTCCGCCAGATAGCGAATAGTGGCTCTATAAAGAACACATCCCCCGACCTGTCAGGTACAGACACAAAATCCGTTCGCGACCACAGCCCTGGCAGCTCCGACCACTCCAGCGAGCGTCCCAGCCGCCGCTCCTTCACCTCAGGCCGTGCAAACTCCACATTCTCCGTTCTCTCCGAAGAAGGATCCTCCATTCACTCGTCTTCTCGTAGCCAGACACACGGCACCAATACTACCGGCAACAGTACCAACGAAACCGGAAGCATCATGACGGGTAGCTGGGCAAAAGCCAGCGATGTCGTGGAAGATGGGAGGGCGTTCGCCGATGAGCTTTCAAGAGTCGACCAGACGGAGCCCGAACATGCGGGTGTCATTGGCAGTTTGAGTCGTCATTTGACGCAGGTTACACCGTTTGTGGGGCATAAGGGGGACAGGGAGAGGGGGAGGAGAGATGGTGCTGGGATCAGTGTGAAGGGGGAGGAGGATGGTGATGGGTGAGTTTGTGCCTCTCTTTGTCTTCTAACGTGGGTGTGGGTAGATATTAACGTGTACTCTGTAGGACGAGGAAAAAGTCGAAGTTCTCGAAGTTCCTGGGTAAGACGAATAACTGATTGGTTTGAGTGGGATGTGAAAATTGAGTGGGCAGAGGGGGCGCTTTCGTTGTACACAAGGTGCTGTGCTGTACCGTGCATTATGCATTTTCCTGGCGTTTTATTCTCTATTTTGGGAGTAGGGCTGCTCCACTCAAGACCTGCTTTTAATGTGTAGTAAATGCAGTGCACATGGTGATATAGAGATATTTTTGTTACTTGGGGTTCTGGGAATCTTCTGCTTTGTTGGATTAGCATGGCGTTTGGTGGATTGCTTGAGCAGTCTGGGAAGGAACGCGGTCGCGTTGCTTCGTTGTAGAGATTAGTTTTATTAATTTGAAGGCTCGGTGCGAGGCTTGCTATTTTGTTTTGCTTTTGTGTATGTGAAGCTGGGATTATGAGGGCACTGAGAATTTGAGATAGCTGTACGCTTTGCTGTGTTGTTGTAGTAATTGCGGCCACAAGTCTAGGTTTGCTGTTCGGATCCCTTCGCCTTCTGTGTCTCGTGCGCCTTACGGCATACTTCATGCAACGCTCCCATCTTATGCTTTGTCTTTTCTCCTTCCAGCACCAAATCCTCCAGTGCGTTAATATCCTGCTTCACCACCTTCCTTCCGTGATGGAATGCGTTGAATTCATGATATACAAGCGGCAGTGCGCCCTCCACGGGAATTACAATCATCTTCGTTGTCGCCCAAGAACCCAGCATCCATGACAGTAACCAACCCGTCCATCCAAATCGCGGTAGCGCCAAAATTTCCTTTTGTGCTCGAAGCAGAAGATTCCATAGTTGGGTGTTGTTGCGTAAATGAGAGAAGTCTTTCCAGTCGTCGATGTTCCATACTACGAGATGTAGCATCGCTAGAAGAGATGCCTGGCCGACAAATCCGGGAACAGTTTGGATTTTAAGTGAACCCTTCTCGTATACCGCCTTCAGCTTCTTGACGAGCGCTGGTCTTGTGTTGAGAGCCGTAAGCCCGATGTTTTTTGGTAAATCTGAGTACAACAAGTCCGCCTGGGCAACCAACTCACGATTGGCGGTCGCTGGAATTGAAATGCTCTCCGTAGGTTGGTGTGCGAGCATACTGAAGACTGGGAGAAACCTTTCCTTGGGAATATCCATTGTAGTTGCGTAATGCTCCCCAATATCGAGACCAATAGCATCGTATAGGACAAATGTCTCCTTGCAATCTCGGACGAGATTTCCAACGCTCTTCAACGTCGCGATGCCGCTCTCCGATCGCGCTGTATAGCCGTCCAGGGTATCGAAGACACAATAGAACTCTTCGCCAACAACCTCGGCTACAGACTCGATGAGCCGATAGTTGTCAAAGACTTGCAGTTCGTTGGCTTTGTAATCGTAGAGATTCTTCGGTGGTGCGAAAGCTGGTGAGCGCCCTGGGCGCACGAGGTAGGTGATATCGGCGCCACCAGCGGAAAGGTTGTAACCTTGCGATAGTCCAACGGCGCCACAGCCGACGATAAGGATCTTTGGTTTCGACATCACGTCAGTGAGAAAAGTGCTGCTGAGAGGGATATGTTGAGTGTTTGCGCCGGATATATAGACAAGTCAAAGTGCCTGTCTCGAGATGTCCGGCCACGTCCGCGTTTTGCCCGCTGACTATCTCGAGATACCCCACTTGCCAAGATGTACAAGGGGCATGCCAGCTTTCAATATCTAGCAACTGGAACGCTGGCTAAAATATAAGCCTCTCTAATACTTTGTTACGAAGTTAGTAAGCAAAGATCCATCTTTGATAATACTACTGTAAGATGATATACTAAGCTCTCCCAAGATGCTGGTTTACTTTATCCAATTCAACACGTGAAGTCCATTCACTGGTGCTGCCTCGGTGAAACTAGTAGCATAGGTTAATGTGGCAACCCCCAACAATATCTCACGCTTGCCCATGTTTAGCCTCATCTCAATGCCAGCTACTTTCATTCTAATGACGAAACGCAAGGCAGACATCGATAAGTACTATAGCAATAAGCGTTGGAAGACCTGTACAGGGGTAAGGTTATACTCTAAATGAGTAAAACAAACTATGCTAGGCACCGAGTAGACCCAACGCACACTCATACCCCAGCCACATCACTCTGCATGTTTGATCTAGCATTTCATACCTCAAAAGCAGGTTGTATTGCCGATAGGTATATTCCAGTTCCCAGCCTAGTTAGTGTTCCTCTCCCCTCAAACTCTCGCGAGAAACCAGAAACCAGATCTACCATGAGCTTTGGCGTACCTGCTCGACGTACCTGCAATACCGTAGGGGAATCTACTACAAATCTGACTACGGACAGGATGGTGCTCGGCGTCAGAGTTCCAGCGTTAGTGAGCCGGGTTATCGGTGGCTTTGAACCAATAAACATATCTTGAAGAAAAGTATTCAAGAGTTTGATTGACGTTCAACCTATTGCTTCAATGACCAGGGAATTTTCTGCCATTTTACGCGAAAGCATGTAGTCTGCGAACTCTTCTAAACTCTGAGACCCATGCCGCGTGTTGGAAACTATGGTATCTCCCGCGCCTAGCTCAAAGGTTCGCAATATGAATATCTCCTTGGAATTTCATGCGTTAGAGATCGACGACTCGGCTCCAATCATCGAATTCTCGGATCTCGACCGGCTCGCTGCCTACGCCTGTTTGACGAAGATCTCGTTAGAAGTGTATACTTAGAAAGCCGTATGAGCGAGAGAAAGCGAGTATGCCTAGAGGAATGAGCGAAGAGAGATTCTTATGGTGGGCTCGCTATTGCTTGGGGGTAGAAACAAAGTCGCTGGGTCTAGAGGCAAGCAGGTAGTTTGCATGGATTTAGTAGAGCCGTATCGTACGAGTCAAAAGCTTTGCCACAGTCGCTTACGAATCGTTAATTACAAAACATTTAAAAATACGAATTTCGCATAGATGCATCGAGTGCGACCCGAAAGGTCCGTTGACGTCATGGCAGCCGCTGGTTGCAATTGACAAGTTGGTAGTGTTTCCACAACCTCTGTGTTTTGCATACAACACCATCTCCCAAAGTCCGTTCGAGCTTCACCGCATTTTACCATCATACCAAGATTCATTACTGACGCCCAGGAATTTTGCACAATAATCTCCGACCTCTTACCATACATTTACAGAGTTTTGGCCCCTGACTCGGCACCAACACGAGGCAGAGTACTTGGCAAGCGGACATAGCACGCCACTCCTCCCCGCAACTGCTAGAGGCTTAGACTTCACTTTCTTGGGATCTCTTGGCTGACTAAAATGCTTCACTCCGCTCCGAGAAGCTACATTTCAGTCTCGTGCGAAGCTTGGAAGCATTTGGTATAAGAGGTAGCTGGAAATACGGTTGACAAAGTAGAACGCAGCATTCGAACTTGCTTTCCATCCATCTTCTTCGCAAGTCTCCTCTTTAACAGTTCCTTGACATTTTGCGTTCCTAGCACGTTTCCAACAAAGCAATTCGAAAACATGTCGCATCTTCAGTACTTCAATTATCCCGGGTTCGGCGAGCGTTCGAGGAAAGACGTTCACTACAGCCAAGCTGTCCGAGTCGACAATCGTATAGAGGTTTCCGGTCAAGGTTCCTTTCCCTTCCTTTCCTTACTTCTGGCCCCTACTCACATATACAGGCGGTTGGGATCCCACCACCGAATCCATCCCCAAGTCTCTTGCAGCCGAAATCGACCAAGCCTTCTCCAACGTTGCTCTGGCACTGAACACTGCTGGCGGAAAAGGCTGGTCGCAAGTGTACAAAGTACGCACGTATTCTGTGGTTGGCGACGGGGTCACGTGGGGTGACCATATGGAGAATTTGGTGCGCAACTTGGAGAAATGGTGTCCGAATCATGCGCCTATTTTGACGGGCATAGGCGTGCCGAGCTTGGCTTTAGATGGGATGAGAGTCGAGATTGAGGTTGAGGCACATTTGGGGTGAAAGAAGGCATGGGAGGGTAGGAAGAGAAGGGGAGGGTGAGGCGTCAGAGTCAAAGTAGAAAACGAGCGCGGATTGCATTGCTCAAGTACCTAGATTAAAAATCTAGTAGTTGTCAATCTTGATCATTATCGCACCCTTCATCGACTGGATGATTTCCCCGTATTTAAATTTGTAGTCAAGGCAAGACCTTGATCGCGAGTAGATGTCGTAGTGCAGGGCACCGAATTTTAACGTCCCACAAGCAAAGAGAAAAACATATCATGAATAGCACCAAAGTTTCAGCTTTGTGCCATGCCACATCTAACAAGACACTTATACATCGATTCAGCTCAACCTGTCCATCTCCTCCTCTCAGCCTCCAGGTTAATTTTTCCGTTGTTGTCATAGTGCACCGGTCCGATCACATCCACTACCCTTTGCACATCTGGATGCAACTTCTCGCCTCGCTGCTGGCCATATTGATGGAGGCGATCACTCAATGTCCCGTAGAGGTTCTTCCCGACGCTTTTGTACTTTTCATCGCCAAGAAACTCCCAAATCGGGTGGCTTTCCAATTTTTTCTTCTTACATTGGTCCCATTGTGTTTTCCAGAACTGCCTCCAACGATAACCAAGCCCGTTCGGTCCCAGATTCCCAGCAGGTAAATGTTCCAGTAGCCAACGGCATAAGACAAGTGCATCGACAGAGTCCTTGTCACGATCGTTGATGCGACCGAATTCGTTGCGGAGTTCCACAAATTCGCCTCGAAGAGACTGGAGGAGCTGGGTGGAGGATTCGTTGCTTTGTACAATACTTTGGTCTATTCCTTCAAGTCTGTGTTCATATACCGCGCACAGCTCTTCAAACTCTGCGCTAATTTGAGCATCTCTTTGCAATAATTCGTCCTGTAGTGCAAACTTTGATTGCGACTCTTCGAACTGACGGCTCATCTCCCGAACCTCTCGCTCCAATTCCACCACTTTATTTTCATTTCGTATAGCAGCTGATTCCATCTGATCTTCCAATTTCTTTGCATGCTTTCCCATGTTGTGAACCAGATCTTCCAATCTCTTTACATGTTTTCCCATGTTGTGAACCAGAACGACGTTTTTGGCAAGGTTATTACCATCTACCCAAACCTTCCGATGCAACACAACAGACGTCAAATTCAGACGTAGGTCCAGCAGGTTTCTCTCAGGGTTATCGGAGGAAACATGTAGCCCGATGTATCGACAGAAGTTCTTTATTCTCTTGCAGAATATTGCCCACTCTGAGCGCTGCGTTGCATCCTTGTAGCTGCATCTGTAGAAGGAGGCGCCATATTTGTTTTGAAGACGCGTGAGACGAAATATTTCGTCTTCCGTGAGAGCCGAGATGTAGTCGTTTTTCTGATATATCCAAAGTTCTTGTATGTTCAAGTCGCTCCTTGATGTTATTCGCCCCTCAAAGAAGTGCGTGCGATAAGTGTAACGAAGTAATGTGAAGAACCAGACTCGGGTCAACTTGAGTAATTCCGCTGTCACAGTTGCAGGATTTATCCAAAAGGCGGCAGCGGTCGTGTTAAGCCAGGTAGAATTGGCTCTACCTGCTTTTTGAAGCTTTGGTTTCACCATCTCTTCAGCCCACGTATGTTCACCTAGCAGAATCTGTAGTAGGTTCCCCTTTTGAAGCGATACTGCTATATACTGCATGATGTTGTTGATAAGGGTTTCGCGATAATGGGGTCTGATATACCAGAAATCAAGAGGACGATCAAGTTTCTTAGAAAGTACCTCGGGATAGATGCAGGGTAGACATGTGGCTTCTTTCCTAGGATAGGAGTATAATCTAAGAGGGAAGTGCATTGTGTGCAGTATCGGAAACGACTCTGGATGCCTTTGAATTTGGACGCTGGAACAGCTAGTGGCAACCACTTGTGATATAAAACGCGAACACCCCACTTTCTGCCAACGGGGATCTTTTTTTGGCATACCCTGGTTGATACACGGCTGACTGTACTCATCTCTGGTAGCCAAGATTCATAGCAAACCAGACAGCTAGAAGAAGCAGCCATATACGTGATCCACATGGAAGCTGATTGGATTGAGCATGGCTCGGGGATGAAGAGATGCGATCCTCCATCCGAACCTTGACCTTGTTTTGCGGTACGGCACAGCAGGAGCAGTGCACTCTAAGAGAGTGTAAGCACAGTTAAACCATAACATGTGTACCGCTTGATACATCACTACGCAGAATCTTCTTCTGAAGGGTTGTGGAATGGGGAAAGGTTTTTTCGCTTCCGTTCTATACGAGTGTTACACAACAGTAGCGGTAAGTCGTGGATAGCTGACAGATTTGGCCAATCTCACGCGATGAATCGTTCTTCATTCCCGCTTGCTACGTGGGGGATCAGGGTTGGTTGGAACGTAGCGAAAACACTCCAGCTCTAGTTGGGCGGAAGGTGTTGTTTTGTTGCCTCATAAATCAGATCCGCTGGTGGAATGACTCGTGCTTACTCACCTCAAGGAGGAAGCCCCGCTACCTAGCGCGGCGATAAAAGTATCTAGGGCTATTTTCCCCAGTAGTTGTCGGGAAAATTGGGTTGAGATCTACCCGCAGAAGCTTTCACAACATAGTGAACGGGCGAGTTGCTAAAGTTGGGGGAGTCGTGATCTCGCAGGCGTCTCGTAGGACTGGCAGCCACTGCAGGCACCGCAGCCTCATGCGCGAACTTGGGACGACCCTAATTTTCCCGACGAAGTATTAAAGACAGCAGCATTTTTTTACATGCAGGATACTAGAAGCAGTAGATTAGGGAATTCATAAAACACCTCTAATTCAAATCAAATCAAATCATGAGGTAGGCCTTGCTACTGGTAGTAGTAGATAATACTAAATAGAGCAGCACGGCGTGGAATCTCAGTCTGGCCCAGGGGCGCCTCAAATATCAACTCAGGTGGTGGAGTAATAATACGCAGCTTTGGAGGCATTTTTCAGGAACTCGGGAGGACAAAAAAGGGCAGGTTTTGTTACATCCTAGATCCCGCTTATTTGGCGCTATACCCTGTATATATAGTACTCAGACTGGGTATTATATTATATGTTCACATTTTGGCCTCCACATTTTGCTCGGTCTAGAATCTCATAGATTTCGTCCTCACAAGTTCGGTGTTCGTGTATGTGACGCACGAGCCAGCCAAGCCAATATCCGGCTTTCGCTGTCGCCCGAGAGGGCGCAACCCGTACAGGTTTCTTCCGCGGAAAACGTAACATTTTCAAGCGCTCCTTCAGCTCTATGCCCTCCCCTTGACCTCTACCTTATTAAAGACGTGTATTACCTGATATATATTAACTCTCGTACCTTTACTATTACTCTGCACCAATGCTTTTCTCATCAAATATGCGATATTCAATATTGTAATTCGGACATAGTGATGTTCCAATGGGGTTATAATCTAACTATTTTGTTAAATAGGCTCTAATAATTACAGTCAATTATCACAGTATACGCGCGCTCTAAGGGGTGACAAAGATAATTAATTAATTCCGTGTAAAGAGGATCTATCTACGCACGGGTGGGATGAAAGGATATACGCAACCTGAAACGGTTGCGCACGGTACTCTTGGTCATGTGAGAGTAGCCGTTACATGACCGTACAGACATCAGATATTACCTCGTACGGACATAATAGGTAATTGCTACACGTAGAACCTTATAATTCACCGTTCTCATACTAATTTTAGTAAGGCCGGAGAAAACGACGGTTTTTCTACCGACGCCAAGAGATCTACTGATTTATGAATATAACAAATCAGGGGTTCGCCGCCCCCAACCAAGCCGGGCCGTGGGGCTAACGACACCAGGACAAACCACCACAACGATTCCGAGATCAAATCGTCATCGACAATGCGAACAGAACGCTGTTAGCGCTACCGAACATCGATCCCAGTGTGTAAGAATTCGCCCTGAAGCTCGTCCGGTATAGAAGATTTACTGCCTGTCGACAGGCTTGAACCCAGAGCACGGACACAGCGAGTTTGACGGTCTCAGGAAAGTCAGTTGCATGCGGCGTTGCATAGCTGGATTATTCGAGGACGGAAGAGCTGGGCATGAGTGTCGTATATCCTACATGTTTCCAATTCGAAGTCACTTACCAACATTTTTGTAGACTCGTCACATTCGGCCATCGCTTCCTACGCCCGTAACAGTACCTGGACGTCGCAACTTTTCTTCCGCACGTAGCCGCGAGGCTGCATAAAATCAATCCTTTTCGAGCATGTCCAACCTATTCCCGACCACCTCCCCACTACGTGATACTTCTCCAAACCAAGGCCAGCCAGCCACTACGGACGATAAGAAGAGTCCGCGAAATTTACCCCGTACCCGACGCAGGAACCGTCTGATCACCTCGTGTTTGGAATGTCGAAGAAGAAAACTCAAATGCGACAAGCAACAGCCTTGCATCAATTGCACCAAGTTCTCGCGATCATGCATTTTCATCCAAATCGATCCACAGGCCCAGGCGAAGCTTGCCGAGGTCAAGGAGAAGATGAGAATGCTCGAACGGACATTGGAAGAGGAAGTGGCATTGAAAAACGCGTCGAAACGCTCCAACGGATCAACGTCATTCGAAGCTCCGGTGCTTCCCGGGCAGGAGCCAGGATATAGCGATCAGGAAGAGGAAGACGATGTGAAGGGTCTTGAGTCAAATGGGCTCCTCGTACAGGATGCATCCTACTATGAAGATGACGACAACGATGATGTCGACGACTTGGGGATTTCTATGGGGAAACTGAGGATCAATGATCGCGTTGGTGGTATGGTCAGACCTCGCTTCACCGAAGAGGTGAGTACTGCATTACCGTAGCAAAAGTCTTGCATCCTTTTGCCTGATTCAAACCAGGCAAAACGCTGCCAGAATTTCGATACATGACCGTACACAGCAAAGACTGAATGCAATTCGCTGACCGGTGAGCCAGATCATCTCCATTATCCAAGATGTACCCGACGACGACGCGCCCAACCCCTTCTCCGGCGGTTCACTACAGTCATGGATGTCTCCAGGATCCGACTATGTGGCACCATCATCAAGCTTCATCTTGGGCGCCAAGGTAGATAACGCCTCACTTCTAGCCTACCTCCCTTCCAAAGTCCTCGTCGACAGGCTACTAGCACATTACTGGCAAGTGGTGAATGTTATAGTACGAACTGTACATCGACCGTCATTCGAACGCCACTACCATGTGTTCTGGAAGAATGTGAGCGCTCGACTGGAGCCCAGACCATCATTCCAAGCGCTTTTGTTCGCTATGCTTCTCAGCTCGATCATCGCCATGCAGGAAGACAGAGTTTTGACCGATTTCGGTGTCGAAAAGCAGAGTTTGGTGGAGAATTTCAGGCAAGGGACGGAGTCTGCATTGGCAAGAGCGAACCTTTTGCGAACAACGAAATTGGAGACACTTCAAGCTTTTGTCACTTATCTCGTAAGTGCATTTTTTGTGTGGTATCCAACGTGCGGACTTTTTCTGATCGCTTCCCGATAGCTACCACTCTGCCGAGCCGAAGTCTCGCGCGCCCACTCCGCCCTCACCGGCACCTGCATACGTCTCGCTGAATGCATGGGCCTACATCGTGACCCCACCTCATACACAAAGAACCCCATAGAGATCCAAATTCGTCGCTTGGTCTGGTTTCAAATAGTGTACCTTGATTTCCGAACGTCGGAAGCCACAGGACCACGTCCTCAAATCCGTCGCGACGAATTCAACACTCGCTTTCCCCTCAATGTCGATGATGAAGAATTGGAGCAAGCCGCCCAGCGCGGCGAGCAAGTCACAGAGGATAGCAAACACTTTACCGCCATGACGATTACGCGAATGCGGCTAGAATGCTTCGAAATGATCAAATTCATGGTGGCCGAACGTCCCAAACTCGAGAAGAAGACAGGAAGCGGAGAGAAGAAGACCACGCTCACATCGCTACTGAGTCGGCTACAAGCTTTCAAAGCTGGTATCGAGCAGACGTACTTCTCTATGATGAGCAAGAGCAATCCGCAACACGTTGTCGCCATGGAAATGTACGGCATCTTGATTTCAAGGCTATATGTCATATTTCTGCATCCATTTGCGTCTAACGATAAACGGACCATGCCAGAACGACTGCGGCAGATCATGCTATCAGGCTGTATCATGACCATCGAGCATACCATGAACATCGAGTCTCAACCCGTTCTAGCACAGTACGGTTGGTACTTGGGAGCCCTACATCAATACCATGTATCGCTGCTCTTGATGGCGGAGATGTACGTCACAACCCCGAGCCCGACGTTCGAAGCAAGGGCATGGCGCTGTCTCGATTATACATTTGATTTGCCGTCTGGCCTTTCACCTCAAGCGAAGGGAAGGATGGTGTTGAGCGAATTGGCGAAACGCACAAGCACATACGCTTCGATACGGAGGGTTAGAGCTCCAACAGATATGCCGCACGCCGGTCCGCGAGATTCCATCTTTGAGGAAGCGGGGCCTGGGTCCCAACATCAACAGCCATCTTCCCAACCATCGGCGGAACAACCTCGGTTTCACACCCAACAATACAATCCCGGACCCGAGCCCATGAAAGGTCCCCTTGGCGTGATTCCGCAAACAGACTGGGGGACATTCGACGCACCGGCTCATTCATCGTCTGTCACCACCGAGGCAGGAATACCGTTCAACTTGGCAACTATTGCGCCTACCCAGACTGCAGGGCCAACAGCTGCGTTTGCGTCTTTTGCAGGCGTGACGAGCTCTGGCCTTTCGGAGCCTTCATTGGTGGGGGGTGGTGGTGTTGCGGATACCAATACCGAGGCAGGTACTGGAACAGGATCGGGAAGTGGCACCGGGACGACAGCGAGTCCTATGGAAGCCGCACTCAACGACATCGATTGGGTAAGCATGTCTCGTCCTCATCCATACCATGGCACATCTTTCGTTTCTCCATTTTCTTCATACGCTGCATCGCCATCTGTATCACCCTCTCCTCATCCTCCCCCCCCTGCATTGGAGTACCATCCTTAGCCTGCACCTACCTCTTCTGCTATCTGGGGAGACGAAAGCGTGGTCGATAGTGAGGAACTCATGCTGACGTATCCTGTTATTCACGCGTAGAACGAATGGGATAGATTGTTTGGGAGTACCGAAATGGGAGATGGGAATATGGTTGTTCCGCCGTTTAGTTTTCCGAGCTTTGAGCCTGGGGGTTGGGGTGGGGAGGAAGGGCGTGGGAGATGATGGTGTGGAATATCCAACGAGAATCGGAGATTTGGTATCCCATCGTATATACACCAATACACCAATCAGTCACTTTTTGCATACCAATGCTCAAGGCTGGTGTTGGGACCATTGCGCCACAGACGCCGCATCCTTATCGATAACCACGGATTTTGGTCCGTCCCCGCCAAAGGTGGCCGTCCTTCTCAATTTCGCGCCCGAGGCCTCAGACATGGCACCGTACGAGAGCGACTCCTCCGACGACGGGGAAGCGTATACAGAGACAGGCGTGCTACTTGGCTACGCCTCGGAAGAGCCTTCTGGTGACACGGTATCCCATCTGGGCGGTCATCCGGTTTGCTTGTCCCCACCACGGCCGCCGAGCCTTGAGACTGACGATATGCCAGACATGGCTCGATGATCAGACGGCACCAACCGGTGCTCTGGCCAAGTGCAGAGTCTGCAATGGACTCCTTACGCTCCTCCTCGAACTGAACGGCGATCTACCGGAACACTTCCCCGGCCACGAGAGACGACTGTATATCTGGGGCTGCAGGAAGAAGACGTGTAGAAGGAAGGAAGGGAGTGTGCGGGGTATACGTGGGGTGCGGATAGCAAAGGGTGCGGCGTCCAAGCCCAAGGTGACTCCGAAGCCCGAGAAGAAGGAGGACAAGCCAGAAGAAGACGAGCCACGGCCTCAGCTGGGGGAATCGTTGTTTGGCGTGAAGAGCGGTGCAGGCGGCGCAGCGCCAGCGAATCCCTTTTCGTCGAACGCGAACCCCTTCTCGAACTCCTCCCCCAGCGCAAACCCATTTGCGAAAGTGACAGCAGACAAAAAGGACGAAGCATCTGCCCTACCTCGGTCCTTTGCCGACAAAGTCCGCATATCATCGCCTCCGCCCACCCAGCCTGCGCGTCCTCACGAGCCATGGCCCGCTGAGTCAGCCTTCCCGTCGGCCTACCCGCGTTACTATCTCGATGCCGAGTACGAGACACTGGACGCACCCTCAACACCTCAGATACCCAGTAACGTGCGATTGATGGAAGTGGAAAGTGAGAGCAGTGAAAAAGGCGGCGGCAAAGATGACAAGGAGGTATTCGAAAGTCCGCTCGACAAGACCTTCCAGAAGTTCGCCGATCGTGTAGGCCAGAATGCAGAGCAGGTACTACGGTACGAATACAAGGGTAAGCCGCTGCTCTACCGCGACAACGACGCTGTCGGGAAAGCTTTGCTTGCGCACTCGGAAAATGGATCTTCGTCGAATGCAAAGGTTGCCGTGTCAAAAGGAGCAGCAGGTATGCCGCGCTGCCAAAACTGTGGTGCCGACAGGGTGTTCGAGGTGCAGCTGACAACCCACGCCATCACTGAGCTTGAGGCTGATGAGATGAGCATCGATGGTATGGAATGGGGTACCATCATACTCGGCGTTTGCAGCAAAGACTGCAAGCCCAATGATGTGCCCGAGGCGGAGGTAGGATACGTGGAGGAGTGGGCTGGCGTGCAGTGGGAGGAGCTTGCTTCCAACAAATGATACAGATACCCTCTTCAGCCCTTGAGTAGTGAGCATTTCCATATCAATCCTACCATCTTGGTCGACTCCCCCTCCACACGCTATTTGATCCTAATCCCCGGCGCATGCATTCGCCATCTCAAACAGCAGCCATAGACGTCCAGTCAGTCTTGATTAACTGAACAATTAGCTGGACTGCGTTCATCCTAGTTTGAACACGGTTAGTGTGGTCGATCAGCTTCACCCACGCTACTCTTCTTGGAAGCGACGATTGGTCAACGCTTGAATTGCACTTGATACTCTCCTTACGACCCCCTCGCCCCAAGAATCCAACACCTCCTACTGTATATCCGTGCACTTGGCCACCTCGTTTGCGAGCGACATTGGGTCCTAATCCAGGACCAAATGATAAAGGCAGCCTCAGGGTCCAAGGCAAGCAGGAGGATCTGTGCGCAAGCCAGGCGTAAACACGCCGACTTCAAATATCCAGCGCGCAGCTGGAGTGCTTGTCGACATAGTTATTGTTACATGCTCCTCGCTAGATCGTACCTCTGTTTCCCTAACTTTTTTCTGATCATTTTCTGTCTCTGTCCTGTGCTTTCCTTGCGCATTGCCACCATACTGCCCTGTCAGAGTCTTGCCCGTCCCATCAACCTTTACACTTGCCTTCATACCAAAGAAAAACTTTGCCAGATTCAGCATCAAACAAACGGTCCTACAAATACAATGCAGACATCGCCATTCGCCCTTATCTCCTCACTCTCAACCCTCCTTCTCTTCATCGTCATCTTCAACGCAGCCTCATACGCCTCCGCCCAATCACTCGATCTCGTACCACAAACCACGTCACCACCGAGTCCCCTACGGCCACAGTCTCACGCCCCAAGAGCCTCAACATGTACATCGACCAACCTCGTGCAAAACCCGTCCTTTGAATCCGGCGACACGGTTCCATGGTCAGTCTTCGCGACTGGGTCCTGGGCTTCTAGAGGCGCCAGCAAAGACGCACCGCATGGGGGCACGTACGGATTCTATGCTGTCAGTAACAGCACCAACGCTTCGACCCTTACGCTCGCTCAATACAGCGTCAACGCTCTCAACCTTCCTCTGAGTGGGAAATTCAGGGTCTCGGCATGGTTCTATGTGGGTGGTGGTATGGGACCGAAGAGCAAGGCTACTTTTACGCTGTTTTTGGATGGTAGGGATGTTGGAGAGACTGTTTTGCAGAGTACGGGGGAGGGGCATGTGTGGAGTGCGACGAGTGTGGATCTGGATTCTGGTCAGGAGGGTGGGGGGGATAGGTCGGTTACGGTTACGATTGTGACGGATGCGGGGGGTGTAATGGGGGAGGAGATTAGGGTGGGTGTTGATGATGTCTGGGTGGGACCGGTGTGTTGACGAAGAAATGTTTAATCCTATCACAGCTTACTCACAAACACCACTTCCGTTGGGTTAACCCTTGCGCTTTTCCTCCGTTCGCCATAACCTCCCAATCCTCTCTCTCTCTATCTCTCTCTCTCTCTTTGTCAATCGTACTGGTCAGCGTCTTCAACCGCCCACTCTTTCTCCAAAGCATTTACGATCCACGTCGTAGGCCAACTCTGCGTCTCTTCGAAACTAGCCAGCATCTCGAGCAGCTCGGCTTGTTCTGCGGAGTTGGAGAGCAAGGGGCCCCAGATGAAAATGGTGTGGCAGAGTGTGATGAAGCCAGATACCACAGTGGGGGCACATTTGCAGGATCCACAGATTATGCGGGCGTGGGTGAGGATTTGATTCTGTTTTCATCTTCCGCGTCAGTCACGGAGCGTAGTTTCGATGCTTGTGCCATCGTCAGCGACGGAGAATGAGGAGGGCTGCATACATCTGTTTCCGAATACCGCCCCCTGACATTGCGAAGTGCAAACCTGGGGCCTGGTTTGTACGTCAAGAGCAGGATCTTGGCGAAGTGGTAGAAGCCGAGTGCGACGACTGTGACCCTAGTCGTTAGCCTCCCTTGCCTTTTTTTCTTCTTCTATTCTTCTCTTCGAAAGGTAGTGCACATACCGTGCCAATCGGCGGTAAAGTACAGAGCAGGGAACGCGCTGTCCTCGCTTCCGGGTCCCTCCCAAATCGGGTCGAAACTGACAGGCCTCTCACGACGCCATAGTTCGATTTGGTTCCACAACGTTTGCCATCGCTCGCCTCTGTAGGCTCGCTCCGCCTTGTCGTCGAAGCAGAAATTCACTACGCAGGCGCAGTTCCATACCATTCTGATAGCGGAGGTGCATGATTAGCGTTTATCCGTTGACATGGTGCTACGCCGAATCCTCGCAAATATCTGTTCCATCAAAGTATGTAAAGAGCCGCTAGACGCTTGACGAATGATTTCATGGTGGAGAGGAGAGGAGAGGAGCGTTTGAAAGGAGGAGGAGGGGAGTCTTTTATTCTTACTGATTCGCCCAAGCCGTCTCAAGTCTCAAATGAGCCAGCGGGTGTGAATCTCGCAGCGATACAGGTAGTGGGCGTAACTGTAACGAGAAATCAATATTGGGGGGTTGCTGGTCGGTCGTAGCGTTGTACAAACACTGTCGAACGTAGACCCAGAACGCAGCCTCACGCAAAGTTGGGGCCGTGGGGTCGACATAGCGACTGGGGAAGTCGCGGAGTAGAGCTGCGCTGCCTGCGAGATGTGACTCGCTGTCCGAGCCGGAGACGGTGGAGACGTTGAGCTGCTCGAAGAAGCGGAGGTTGACGATGGCGCAGAGGAGAGCAACGTCCTGTGTGGCCGTGTTGAGGTTCAAACGTTCGATGAGAAGCGATATGCAGCGTCCGTAGGCCAGACTGGCGGTGCTTTCGTCCTTGAGGTGACGGGCTGAAAAGCAGAGAGTGGCCTGAAGCAGGATAGGGCAGCGCTTGACTTCTTGAGGAATTCTCAAGGTGAATTGACGGGATGAATCAGTGGCGTCGAGCCAGCGGCCGAGATTTTGCGCGTAGTGATGCACGAGAATGGCATCATTGCGGGAGATGGGAAGCCTGGCGAGTTCAAAATTAGCAAAATCCGTCTCGAAGAGTGTCAAGACATGGTCTCGAACAGGGGTGTTGAATCTTCGAGGCCGAGGTCACGAATTTCAAGAGAGCTCGCCAGCCGCACAATATGTGCGATTGGACTGAAGGCGGCTTGATCTTCATGAGGCATGGATGAGACTTGTAGATGAGAACTACGCACGGTTCTCTGACAGGTAATGCGCTGGCAAGCTGTGCAGAGACGCGGTCCTGACCCGATGAACTCGATGCTGGTGAAGTGACCGGAAGCAGAAAAGGCGATATGGAGGATTGTGGTATGCCCAGAGGCAGGACTATAAAGTTAGTAAAACAGGATGGAATCGTCTTAGGTACATCACCGGCTCGTCAGAGTGACCTACCTGTCGATCCTGCTGATCGCACGTGAACGTCCCCTACTTGATTGGTCCTAGCCCGTATCTGACTTCCTGGCGCCGAGCTTTCACTTCTGGCACCGTCCACATCTTCGTTATCTTCTTCTTCAATTATTTTCATGCCCCCTTCATCTTCCGCACGATCTTCTGATCCGCCCGGTGTGGTGCTGGATGAGCCGCCACCACTTGGTGGTTGATAACCGCGAAACTTGGAATGCGCCGCCTCCCACTGGCAGTCGCGATTCTTTTTACTGCACTGGCCGCAGACAGGCTGAACTTCGTCACCTGGTGGATTCTATATTAGTGAAGAGTATCGGTTCGTATTTCAAAGGTGTGAGCTCACATTTCACTCGCCGATGGCGGCAAGTCGTGCTGAAAGCTGTCAGCGAGCTGCGATCCAACGGCCGCAAAGGTGGAGAATTACCAACCGCGTTTGGAGCGATATTTACCCATTTATGACGGAGAAATCAGTAAGGAAAGTGTGGTGTTTAAGGAGGGGTGCTCCAATGGGCTACTCTGTCCGCTTAGCTGGATGTGGGTACAGGGTACAGCACGTCAGTCTCGTACAGACACAGTACCGAACCACTCTTCCAGACGTGTAATCCTTTCTTTCAGTAGTAATGTACTGGAAGCAGTCTGCAACGCCTCCTGGGTCAATGAAGGCCGAAGGTGCGCTTCTACTGTGGGTTCAAGTCACTGTCCAGCCTTTGACATTTGCTCGCGCGGTATTATTTTCTCTCTCGCTCCCAGTACGTACTGGCTTTGTCGACGCCGCGAAGGAATAACTACTCTGCTCTGAGCTGATTCGATCGGTAATAGGCATATATTGTGAATTATTACCATCGTCATCGTTTCTATAATACGCACATGTCGTCAATTGCCGTTCATCGTTGCCATTTCTCATCACCGGGCAAAACAAGATTGTAACACTCCCAAAGGCTTTGTCTCCCGGTGTGACAGCGGCGACTCACTCGCCGGCACTGGCACCCAGCCTTCCATCGTCGCTCCCGAGAAACATCAACAAGGAAACATCCTGCCGACTACAAAGACAGGCTCGGGACATCAACCGGCTTTGGAACCGAATTCCCACCTTGAGAATCACCTGCATAACAATATAGGACAGGCAACGTTGGTGGGAATGCTGCATGACTCGGTTCCGAATACCGACAAAAGTAACGGGCCAAAGACCCGAACTAGTGATGACGAGTTCGAAACGGAGTACTCTTTTAGGCCAGATGCTTACCAAAGCTAGTAATGAGTAGTATTTTCCAATTTCATCGCAGGTTATGGTCCCCACAGATTGTAAAACCAAACTGTTGAGCGTTAAGTGTTGCCCAATTGCACACCTTCCAAGGCTTTTTTGATTAATGGGTCAGAGAACTGCTATTATAACCATGCTACGGGACAATATTCGCCTGCAGATCAACTACACAAAAGTTCAAAGGTGACTATGGAAGCCTTGTCCTACACACCGACGTGCGTCATCTTTATGATCAAGAAAAGAAGCTCTAGGATTTTAACTTGCACACAGGAATTATCCAACAACTGCTGAAGATTCATTGGAAGGTCAAACCACCCGATGGCCGCGAAACGCCTTGGCGGCGCCATGCAACCACTAAGGCAAAAAAGAGCAAGGATAAAAAGAGAAATGATTTGGAAGCATGCTCTACAACTACTGTCTCTTACGACTCCTGCGGTGTGTCAGTGAGGTCTCTCTATAGACAGACAGTTTCCAGCCACTAAACAGCCAGGCATTTTGCAAGCTGCTGGCTCTTCCGCACTCACCCTCAATCCTATTACTAACTGGATTGGTGCTCGATATCAGTGTTGATTTATTCATGTTGCTAGAGCCGTCTTCATCTACCTTTCCAATCACCGGACTATAAATTGGCTGATGAGTAATATCAGAAACAACCAATTATGTGAGGAAAAAAATCGCCTCAAAAAAGCGAGCTCTGAGTGGCCGTTCCTGTTGAGTGTAAACACGATATTCAAGCTCTGCTAAACTTTTGGCAGCGAGCTTAAAATCGAATCATTATTACCAGCTTTATCCAGCAACGTAAGACAGCTAGCCTCGAAACGAAGACTACGAAAACATATTTCCAGCCAGACACAAACGTGAGGTTGCTAACCAAATCGCGTAATTCGTAACGACATGGGATGAGGACCGGAATCTTGGGCTTTGAGATTGTGCACCTTGCTCCACTTACCTCCCTTGATCTCTGCATCGGACCTACTCGTCGTAACGTTTATATCGGGCTTCTGAGCCGCATCGGAATACGACCTACCTCATGGTTCGCTTGCTCGAACTGCAGCTATCTATTTCAACAGCCACCTTTGGCCCTTCCGAGGGGATGGGTCCTTCCATTCCGCACCCTGACACTGGCTTCCAGCCCACGAGACCATGATCGTAGCGAACTCGATGTTTACATCTGATAACGTGAGTGGAGAGATGGCTACATTGGAGCTCGACAATCAGAAGGTCCCGCCAAACCCCTTGGACCTCACGGTCTTGGGGTTGTGCACGGGTGCCTCCTTGAGCGTCGTGGGGTGTAGCCTCGTAAGGTACCGACAGAAGAGTCTCGACGAGCTACTTCATATGGACTTTCTACACGTACGTTACAGAGCTCCAATAGCAGGTACCTTCAGGTAGATGGTACTGACAACCTATAGTACGACGAGATAGCCGTGCCGCTGCAAGTCCGATCCCCAATCCTGTAAGCCCCAGTGCTCTCGACGTTCAGTCAGATCGATCACTGACATCGTACCCTCAATCTGCGCAGTATCCTCCTCCACAATCGTCGCTTAGACCCCCACGCCATGCTTCGAGTCCACAGCCAGCTTGGCCATATGCTCGCTACAGCTGTACGAAGTTTCTGCAAGAATCACAGCATCGCCTCCGACTCCATCGACCTAGTGTCCTCCCAAGCCGACTCGATACCCGCCTCAGTGCTTCCGTTTTCGTCCTGGGCCGCTATCACGAGCCCTCGGCTTCAGAGCTGGACTGCAGTTATCGCTAATGAGACCGGAATCACGACCGCTACAAACCTTCCCATGACGAGACGACCAACCAGCCCAGCTGGACCTTCGGCCAACGCCTGCATCGACGGTATTTTCTTGCAACACCCCACGAAGTTCCGCGCCTGTCTTACCATCAGCGACCTCATAAATATCACTTTAATACCACCGTCGGGTTCTTCCACGCTGAACACGTCATCTACATTCTCCCGCACGGGCTGCGGGCCCGGTACATTGCTCATCAACTACGCGATGCGCTACACGTCCTCCAATCAAACCGAAGACGACCGCGACGGCAGCTACGGCGCTCGCGGCACCATTAATCACGACGTCGTCGACCGTTTCCTCAGTACGCACAACTACAACCTCCATACACCACCCATGATCATCGCCTTCGAGATGTTTGGCCAACACGAAGCCCAATTCCTTATCGACGACTGTGTGATGCTCGGTATATCAGACGTCGACACCGTAGCCACCATAACATGCATCACAACCCAGAACATCGTTACACAATTCTACAGACTCATCGATGAGAGGTTCCCCAACCAGAAGGTCGACGAGCTGTTCATCTGTGGCTCCGGCGCGAAAAACATGAACATTGTGGATCACTTGGAGACTGCGTTGCCGGACGTGATAACGAAACCGTTGGACGATATCGGGATACCCAGCGATGCCAAGGACTCTGTGAGGTGTGCGCAGTTGGGGCTCGAGACTATACTGAGGCACGCCATGGAGGAGAGGCCTGAAGAGTTGGATAAACAAGAACGTCGGGGGCTGTTGGGAAATGTTGTGAAGGGGAAAAGGTGGGCGGATACAAAGGAACGAATTGTGAGGTTCAGCGGTGGAAAAGATATTCTACCCATCAGACGCGTTGTCGTTGGGCAGAAATGGAACTAAGGAGTCCAGTATTGCAATCCTGGATCTGGGAAAGTCATGCAGGATTTTGCACTGGCACTGGAACGAGACTTGGATGATATCATGGGAGGAATAGATTTTTGGACGACTTTAATGGAAGACTATATGATATCGATTTTAACGCCTATACCATACCACTGTGTTTCGGGGAGTGGCAAGAAGGTAGAGACTTTGGATTTGGCCTCAAGGGTCACACTTGGAAGGTATCACACGTTCTTTAACGAAGTTGAAGTAGTATGGAGATACCTCTCGATTGCATTGATACCATTGTAATATACCAAATTATCATAATATTAGTAGCCATCAAGTGTTGTGACCCGCATTTGTTTTCGTCAAGCGTACAGTTCACCCTCAATTACCAGGCTTCGTTTGGTGTTTCGACGACCTTGACAGACGGCCACACATCTTTCTTTTACGTGTAATTTATATTATCCTTCTCTGGAGTATGGGTAGGTATCACCTTATACCTAGATCTGAAAGGTGGCCAGCTTTAGTTTCTAAATATAGTGTTCAGTTGAAGCAATTTACGGCTGCATACACCCCCCGAGAGGAGGCAGCCCGCTGAAAGGATAGGTAGAGTATAGCGATTGTTGAGCTTTGTTTTAAGAGTACAGCAAATGATAGCAAAAGGTAAAGCGTACAGTGCTGAGCGATCACTATCCGAGATATATATATCGTTGGAGAATACGACCTGTGACAGAAGCCAAGTTGAGATTGTATGAAACTTCTCAACTTATGTACTCGTAATCCCATCTCCACGAATAGTCCATCAACTACATCTACGCCTCCTCCTTAGTATCCACGTAAGAAAAGACCTTCCCCTGCGCCGTATTTCTATCTCCCCTGGGTTCATTCTGCTCCACAAATTGCCTCACCTCGGCCTCATCCTCCTTGCTGAACTTGACACCCTGACTTTCCCAGTTCTGCTCCAGATACTTCATCTTCCTCGTCCCCGGAATGGGGAAAAGGTCGTCGCCCTGCGCCAAAATCCACGCCAACCCCAACTGACTGGCTGAACACCCCTTCTTCTCGGCGAGCTTCTTCCATCCCTCCACCAGCTTCACGTTTGTGTCCAAGTTTTCGGCACTGAACCAGGGAATGTGGGTAGCACGCGAATCGGAACCGGAGGTGGATATTTCGGCGCTGTTGACGCTCCCAGATAAGAGGCCGCGGCCGAGGGGCGAGCTGCACACAAGGGGGATGCCGAGGGAGCGACAGGTCGCGAGGAGGTTACCGGAGATGGAATTTTCGATTTCACGGACGAAGGGAGAGTATTCGATCTGGACAGCTGCTACGGGGGCAATTTTTACAGCGCGTAGGAGACAGGCTGGGGAGATTTCGCAGAGACCGATGTGTTTGATTTTGCCTTCGCAGGGGAGGACCGGGTTAGCTCGGGGTGCCGATGTCAGGCCATGGTTCACATGAATGGACTTACGCTTTGAGCTCTGCTAGCGCTCGCATGGTTTCTTCAATCGGCGTGCCGGGATTGCAGCGGTGCGCATAGTCTAAATGCCATTGTCGCGTTAGTCTAAAGCACCAAGTACTACAATTCACCACGCCTCCCCGCTTGGTTCGAGAGGATACTTACACAGATCAATGCTGTCCACTCCCAAATTCTTCAAGCTTTCCTCGCACGCCTCCTTCGCGTAAGCTCCCGTGCTATCGATTCCTTTGAATGTCCTCCCCTCCATCTTTATGCCGAACTTGCTCGCAATGAAAATGTCATCACGCTTTCCAGTTCTCTTAAACCACTTCCCAATAAGCGCTTCACTGTCGCCGTATGCAACGGCTGTGTCCCAGAAGCGGGCTCCAATCTCATGGGCACGGTCCAAGACAGCGAAGCTCTCTTCATCAGAGGGGGCAGCGCCGTACGCTCCCACCAGATTCATCTGGCCGAAACCAATGGCCGGCACGAGGGGGCCGTTCTTGCCGAGCGGACGGAGCGGATAGCTTTGGTTGGACATGGTGATGGCTTGGGTGGTGAATGATCGAGAGGTATTCAGGTACGAGGATGGTTGTTGTAGTGCAGAATGCTTCGGAGTATATGCTGACCTGTGGATTGGTAGAAGAAGGTTGAAGTGAGGACGGCTGGCGTCTTTATAGATAGCCTTCCCAGTGGCAGTGAGAGGCGATCGCATCATGTCTTGTCGGAACTAAATGTTGCCGTGCTACCCATCCACACTCTCATAAAGAAAACCCAATTCCATCTTCACAGACGAAAACATTTTTTAACGGAGGATTTCTTCTCCATTCACAGGACAGATTTTCCGAACACATCTATCGTACAGTCTCCAGATATCTCCACTCGATTGGACATGGGGTTGCAGAACCCCCGGAGGGGTCTTCAAACCAGAGCTTCATCCAATTCCTGTACGAGAAATCCGAGTGAGCCAATAGAGATTGTCAAGAAGGCTTCGTCAAGTGAATTCGGGGTCGCGTTCCAAGGACTCCTTCGCCTCTTTCCTATAACCAAACAATCACCTCCTCCCAAACCCCCGCTTCACCTGCTACCCCGACCCTCTTATACCTCGCAACCACGCTCTCCACCGGACCATCCTCTATAACAATCTTTACCTCACTCACCCTCCTTTCCAAAGGCACTGCCATCTCACCCTCCAAATCCTCCTCCGTCACATTCCCCAATGCAAAGTTGCCCACCCCTGACTCTTCATGCTCATAAAGCCCCGCCTCTTCGATTTGTATGATACATCTCGCCACACGCTCCGCAATCCTCCCCGGCGTCGAGTCCGGCGTCCGCGCCTGCACAAGCTGAGGATCCGCAGACGTAGTCATGAGTTTGAGGAGTCGGACAGCGTGCCATCGTATCCTCCTCACGCGGCATTTGAGTGCCAAGTAGTAGAGCGGCGTGTACCAGGAGACGTCGACTTGCATCTCCTGTGCTTTACCACCTTTGGTTCCGGACGACGCCTCCGAAGACGATGAAGAAGCGAGCGAGGGACCGTCGCCGGAGGAGTCGCGTAGAGTCTGGAAGCGCTGGGAGGAGACATGTAAGGACTGGACCGCTCTCGTGCAGTGATTCAACATGTCTAGGAAAGCCGGTGTGAAACTGTCGTAGATGAGCTCGACAGCGACGTGTTTCATAGGTATAGTTGCGATCAAGACTGCAGCTAGGAGGTAATGGTTTGTCAGTATGAGATGGAAGAAGCCCGTCGCATCATCGCCTTCTTTCTTCATATGCGGTCTGGAGAGCGTATACGCGTTCTGCCATTCTTCAAGTGTCGTTCGAAGCGAGCGTTGGTGCGCGAGTAGAATGGAAACATAGACGGCGTACGAGTTCGACATGTTCGCGGGTCCTTCGGATCCTGAAATTGTATCCGGGCTCAGAAGTCGCCTTGCTTTCTCGTGCAACAGGAAGATGAGGTGGTATATGCGTTCCATTTCTAACCATGCTTCTCTCACGCTCCGAAACCTCGTGATCGGGCCCTGGGGTGTGGGGAATGGTTGGAGTAGGATGTGCGGATGCAGATGCGCATAATTGAAGAGCTCGATCTGGAGATATAATCTGGAAAAAGCTTCCAGAATCCATTGATCGCTCGATGCGACGGCGGGTTTTACAACAACGATCCCCCTAATATCGTTGTCATCGTAATTGAAGCTACCCTGTGCTTGACACAGAATACGGAGCCCGTTTTGAAAATGCGTCTGAGCAGTCTTGATATTTCGTCTCATGAATTCCAGCGTCGTAAAGAGAATGCACGAGATCAACACCACGCGGACTGAACACCTACTGTTCGAAACAAAGTGTGGTTGCAAATGATGCATCGCTTTCATATACTGCCGTAGGGCAAAATCCGAGTTTGGAGGTGAAGGCTTAGCAGTCGCCATAAATTGACTCTGCCAGGTACGTCCACCGTCTGGAAAAGACGAGGTACGAATACGCGATGGAGAATAGTTTCGAAGGAAGACCGTCTTATGTACCGAGCTGATCGCAAGCACGCTATGGAAAATAGCGGGTTCACTTGCGCCTGCTGGGAGGAGCAATTCGTCCCACAAATTCAATATAAAGGCCTTGGGGATGTTTTTGATGGTGTTGTCGCGAAACCATTGGAAATATTGTTTCTCTTCCGGTGTTCCTGCAAGCGTGGCTATGGGAGCTGCGTGGCGGAGGGCTAACGTCCCTCTCGTTGACGGTTTGCGTGCCTCGGGTACAAGATCTTGGGCGTCTCCATAGCCTTCGCAGACCCGGTTCGTAGATACGCAGCGCCGGCAGAAGGGGTGTTCTTCGTCGCATTTGACTTTCCGCCTTCTGCCCGTGTATGTGAGTTTAAATGATTCATGGGGGTGTGGCTTATGGGAAAGGGATACGAGCAGGGGACCACTCACCTGCAAGTACGACACCCTGATCTGGAGCAGGTCCTTGGCTTCGCATTGGCATACTTCAATGGTTGGTCCATTACTTGCTTTGTTATGCAATCTTCGGTCCGTTTGGTCGCACAACAATGATGCCGTGGAGGAAGGAGGGGCGACTCCGATGTGGGTGGGGGCTGGAAATTGTTACAAGGATTATGCACGAGCTTATATAACTATTTTGTTGTTCGTGAATGGAACAAAATCCATGCGCAGCGAGGGTGAGGGCCAGGGCAAAATATGCTGAGTTTCCGATCACTGATTTATCGATCACTGATTTATCGATCACTGATTTATCGATCACTGATTTATCGATCACTGATTTAACATGGCTGATCAATCATTCGATCTATCGCAGTTGATCACGTGATGATTGGTGTTGGCGTTCCTCATGTGACTGCACTCACGTGACGTCACCTTTTTTCATCCAATCAGAGGGGTTTTTGATGAACCAATCAATCTTGTAAGCCTGAAGATGGTCATGTGAGTGTTTGAGACAGTTCGAGTGCAAAGATGGGGATTGGATAAAGTGTCGTCTTGTTACTTGACTACACTTCCAGAAATAACGGTTGTCGAGGAAAAAAGGTTCGTAGAACAAGGAGAGAAATCTACACGCCGTGTTTTCTATGTTTACACAAAAATATACCCTCGACGATGCCTCATGAAATCCATGCCCGCATGAAAGGAAGAAATCCAAGACGGAAAAACCCAGCGATGAAAGGAAGATAACCCGAGATGAAAACCAGCGGCGAAAAGAGGAATCATAACCCGACCCGTCCCAAGACCGATGCAGAAAGTAAAGAAATCGCCCAATCAGACCAACGCATTCTTCCTCATCTAGTTCCCACCCTCGAAAGCCCTCAACTTCTGACCCAGAGCATAACTCATCATGCTCCTCTTGACGCCTAGATTCCTATGCTTCTCTTCCACGCCATCGATCATACTCTGCGTGATACCTCGAATGGGCAGCTCCTTCCCAGAAGCCACATTCCCGTCGCCATAAGTCACCCTCCCGTCAAACTCGCTAGCTTGTGTGACGCTATCCTTACGATTAATCGTCGTGCTGACTTTCGACGGCGCCTTGGAAGACTCTTTTTTGATAGGCCTGACCGTGCTGGCGTCTGATGGTTCAGAGATGATGGACGGGAGGCGCGGTCGATCGGTGGACGAAGAGTCGTGGCGATGCGATTTATTGGATGAAGAGTGATGTGAGCGAGACGACTTGCTGTGTTTGGAAGCAGAACTGTGTTTGCTGACGGACGAGTCGGCACTGGATCCGTGTCTACTACTCCGATGACTGCGATGACTACGTCGAGAGCCCGCATTCGATATACTGTCGCTCGGTGCAACAGTATCCGTGTCGTTGAAGTCGTCAATCTCGAAGTCCTCAATCAGGTCATCATCCGCTTTGTTGGACTTGGCATCGCGGCCGAGGATACTGCCGACGAAAGACGCTGCCTTTGAGGCCTTTGAGGGCGCATTAGATGGGGGCGGGGAGGGCGCTCGACTCCCATGCTTGGAATGTGAGCTTCGATGTGAAGTGTGCGACTTGGCTTTTGAGACGACACTGCCTTCGCTGCTACGACGTTCGACGGTGTCGGCCACGAAGGAGGAGATTAGCGTGCTGGGCGCTGCGCTGTGTGCTTTGGAAAACGTGCTTCGAGCCTTCTCACTACCAGATGATAGCTCGGGATTGGTCATCGAGCGGTGACTGGAGAAGTGGCTCCGCGGCGATGCTACAGAACCAGCTGACAGATACTCAATTGCCTTTGGTCTTTGATTGTCCAAGCTTGCTCGCGAGCGGTATGACGATGCTGAACTCACAGACGGAGCAACGGACGCAGCGGGGATGTACTCGATGCCCTTGTCGAAGGTTGATCGCGAGCGGTGTGACGCTGTTGTTGGAGCTCTGGATGGAGCAATTGATTGAGCTGGAGCATATTCGACCGCTCTAGGCCCACCCGCCTCGGAGGCTACCCTCGATCGAGAACTCGTAACTTGAGTCCTGGACGGGGCGACGGAGTAAGCAGGAGCATACTCAACCTGGCGGGGAGCCTCACTCCTAGGCGGAGCCAGACTGTAAGTTTCCGAATGGTAATTTGAAGGGGCTGGTTCAATAGCACGCTGCGCATAGACGCTACGCGGGGGCGCAGAATACTGAGATTCGGTGTCACCAATGTTGCGGTGAAGTGCATTGGGCTGTGTTTCGTGGATGGGTTGTGGGTCCTGCATGGGTAGCTGGGGTTGGGGTTGTTCTTTGGTCTGTGTGAGCTGTGGAACGAGCTGGGATACCATGTTCTTGGCCTGCTTCAACACATTGAAGTCTGACTCCTTCTTCGCGCTGTCTTGCTCGCTCTTGACCATGGCATACACTACGGCTGCGCCGGCTGCTGCTCCGATGAGCGTACCGATAATCTTCTTCGCTGCGCCGTCGCCGGCATCCGCGGCGGGGGCTGCCTGGGGTGCGGATACGCTTGGTGCGATACTCGCAGCTTTCGAAGCTACGGACGGTGCTGCCTTCGAGACTACAGAGGGAGGAGTCGCTGGCTTCGAGGCGGACTGCGTCGAACGACCGCTAACAACACTTCTATCGTCACGGTAGCTCTCTGACACGGTCCTCTGCCAAGTGATGACTCTGCTGTGATGAATGACAGTTCCGTCATCCCTGAGGTCGGGGCCATCTCTATAGACCACTTCGATACTGTTGCCATCGAGGTCCATGATCGCAGCGTTGAAGTGACCATTCTCGTCACTTCGGGAGGCAGGTGCTCCGTTTGGACGACCGCCCGCGGTAAGAGCCGCAGTGTAGAAGTCCCGAACGGCCGTCCTACTGGCAGCGGTGAAGGCGATATGCGCGGCGCCCGCTTTTACGCTGTGGTTGAGTTTAGCATCTGTGCTCCTGAAGATCGGCAGTGGGATCCCTTACCCGGGCGTCTCTTGGCAGAGGAAGAAGTCGGCATCGTGAATACCGAGGCCAATCTGATTGCCCTGCTGTCCAATGTAGCGATATCCGAGAGGCTGGAGAGCAGATAGAAAGAATGAACAAGAAGTTGGTAGGTGAGAAACGGTGACGCCGATGTGAGAGACTGGCATGATGTGACGCGAGTTGGCGGTGAACAAACCAAAAAAAATCGACGAAAAGAGGGGACGTTGATGAATACAATCGACGAAGAAGAGGGATGATGTCCGTGTTCAAAAACACAGAAACTTGCTTGGTGAGAGGAAGGGCAAGAGGAGTCTGTAACTTGCACAAGTACTATGGTGACACCAGCGGTTTATATCTCCATGTCCGGGTGGGAGCATTTCATTGATTGTCAAAATGAAGTGACAGGGCGCCCCATGCCGTTGCGGGAAAGCCGCTCTAGTCCGCCCCACTGGTCTTGCTGGCTGTCAAGGACTCCGTTGTCAGGTCGTGCCCTCGTGCTGCCACATGTCCACCATATGCAGCTAACGTTGGGACAGAAGCGAGTGAAGGGGATTGGATCTTCCCTGGGCCCGTGTCCGCGATGTGATGCTACCGCCTCACATCCCACCTCGAACCGGAGTGAAAGCCTGCGTGACAATGTGTTTTGCACCATATCAGCCGCAGACACCTGCAGTACAGATGCCACTTGTCGCCGCACTGCACGAGTAATATATCGATATACATAGCATGTGCACGTGACGGAATCTGACGCGGCAGAAGGCTGTGGAAACGCGGCGACAAGGGTGGAGAAAGCAGTGCCGAAGATAGCCTCACCTCACTCAACACCGCAACCAACGTCTACGCCATGAGGTAGGACGAGACGAGGTTGTTGCTTCCGGTGAGATGCCTTCGACTTCCAGTCAGGACCGGAGTGGAGGAAGACGATGGTGCTTAGATACCCTGGTCTGTCCACTTCGTAGCTCCTCCCGCCACATGCGAAGCGCGCATCCAATCTTTGTGCAACGACAGGCCCATCGCGGTCTCTTGGGTCGCAGATTCCGATTTGCTACCCATGGAACCGGATTGCGGGCGTTAGCATGGGCCTGTTGGAGCCCCATAGGTAAGCAGTATGTTGGATACGTGCAGCGAGAGAAGCGCAGGCCATAGTTGGAATGATTGCGACGTGCTTAATTCGCCCGACTATGAGGGCCGATGTCAATCGAGCCTACACATGTCAAGCCGCAGCTACCTACAGCACTATCTGCAAGAACGGGACCAAGGTCCCCGGTAAAGAGACGCGTCGGTCTTGGCTAGACCGACATGACGAGACCTACGTACGTTCCCTCGGAGGGCTAAGCGCGGTGCGCGTAGTCATACGAAAGAGCCACAGGAGATGCAGGGCAAGTTGATTGCCCCACCAGACTCTTCACCGAAGAGGAATTTTTGTTTGGACGTTGAATCCGAGAGTTGTTTTGTTGTAAAAGAAAACTCAGACAGACGCTCAAAATCAAAAGCAGCATACGCTCAGGCTGTCGATGTTGCGATCTAGGCCCAAGCGTATCCCGCTGTCGCATGCACTCCTGTGCCCAATCCTCTCGAGAGAAGGCGCTCGAATCGGCAACGGACGGCCAAAGGCGTGTCCGGCGAGGATAGGTTAGTATGATGGGACCGCCTAGAAGATGCCCCAGACATCTTCGGCGGCGTGGCAGAATTTGCTGCACGCAACGCTGGCGCTGAGGTTGAACTGGCTGATGGCGATGGTGTCGTCCTTGATCTTGTCGGCGAAGTCGTCGTTTCCCTTGGCCATGGCTCCGATAAAGACGGCGATGCTCTCCTCCTCCTTCAGGCCGGAAATGTAGTCGCTGACACGAACCACTTCCGAATCGAAACTGAGGGTGACCTTCCGGCAATTGGGAGGGAGATGATCGGTGATGGGGTTCTTGATGACCTGGATGAGCTTCTCATTGGACGTGGTCGACCTGATCTGGTGGCGGTGAAGAAGCTGGACCATCAGGCCAGCAAAGCGCTTGAACGTGCGCGGTATCCTGACCGTCGGGCTGACCTCGATGAGGACGCCCTTGGATGTCTGGATGTAGATCTGGAGTTTGCCGCCCTTGTTGATGGGCGAGTCCAGCAGGGTGAGCAGACACTGCGCAGCCGTGTTACCTGGTGAGTAGCCTTTCGGACCTTTCGCACACGCACCTGGTGTGTAATGTCTGGTCGCGCCTCGCTGATGTCGCGACCCATCTTGCGCATGACGCCGATGTGGTCGTCGCTGTTGAGCAGATTGTACTTGTCCTCCCTCGCACCAGGGCCACGGCCGGAGCCATGCGATGCCTTGTACGTCTCGAGCGTCGCGTTGCACAGCACGACAATGAGGCGCTGCGTGTCCTTGTCGTTGCTGGGGATCGGTGCATGCTGTTCGGCCACGAGCTTGGGGAGGTCGGGCGGAGGCAGACTCTGCGTCCCTGCGGGATGGGATGACACGTTAGCGACCGCCATGCTGTGACGCGGCGGCGGAGGGGAAGGTGAAGGTGGACGTGGACGTGGACGTGGACGTGGAGGCAGGGCGGAAGAGAATTTCTTGGGTGTGCGCGACACTGACTTATCCTCTTTTGCGGGTTGCCACGCTCGGGACGCTCCGTCGGCGCCTCCTTGACCTTTGCGACAGCCATTGTTGTTGATTGCGAGTGCAATTGCAACTCCCTTTCTGGGCGGGTACACTGCGTCAACACTGGGTGCCTGTAGGGCTGGGCGGCTGCACGGCAATTGACGCTGGCGAATCAAAAATGCCCGCAGAGGTCGGTATATGCGCAGCGGTCGGTGGAAGAGAGGGCAGTGAAGAGGTGTATCCTTTGGGCGGTGAAGGGAGGAGAAGGGTTTTCGCGCTACCCTTCGCCAACCCACTGTTCCCGCTCCCCGAACCTGGCTTACATAAGACCGGATGCGTCCATCCACCCACCCATCCACCCATCCATCCATCCATCCATCCATTCCCATTCATTCATGGACGGATCCAGACGGATCCTGTTGTGCCGACTTTGAAGCCTCGTCGACAGATGCCCCCGTGGCATGACTGCAAGCAACGAACGCGCGCGCCCGGATCCATCGTCATCCCGACCGGCATCGGGGGTAGGCTTCATCGTCGGCCTGCAGCAATCAGTAAGCGGCAGCAGAGCCACTACCGAAATTCCGCCCATTCGTCAAAGGCTCGGGAGAAAAAGTTGAAGATGGCTCTTTGCATGTGCTTCTCTGCTGTCGTGCACGCTGTTATGACGCACATGCTCCAACCGTGGCTCTTTCCCCGGCTTTTACTTGGGAGGTCGAGCATGGAGGGCAGCAATTGCTGCAGATATAAAAAGGCACCGTGTTGGTCCCGTCAAAAGTGTGAACACCCTTTCCAAAACCCTCATATGCCCGTTTCCCGGTTCTCGCCATGGCTTCACACCTCTCTCTTGCAGGCAAAGTCGCCATCGTCACCGGGGCGTCTCGTGGAATCGGTGCTGGACTGGCGTTGGACCTAGCCCGACGAGGTGCCAAGGTACGTTCAACGAGCAATTGCCGTGTTAAATGTTTCGGGGATAGTGAAGGGCTGCAACTGCGCCATCATCTGTCCGGTGGAGGGGCGATGCTGACTCTTATGGGGCTTGTGTGACATCAGCCCCAGATTACCATTGTGTACACATCGCCCAGGAGCAGCGCCGCCGCCCAAGACATTGCTACCAGAATCTCCGCACTGAACAATGGAAGCCAGGCCATCGTAGTGCAAGCCGACCTGAGCACGGTCGAAGCTCCCAGCAAGATTGTGTCAGCCACGACGGCAGCTTTTGGCGGGAAGATTGACATTCTTGTCAACAAAGACGATTGGCGAAACCACCGCAGACGACTTCGCATCGATATTCGACGTCAATGTCAGGGCTCCCTTGTTGATGACGAAGGCTGTTGTGCCGCATCTTCGAGCGCCAGGCAGGATTATCAATCTCTCCTCGGTTGGCGCCCGCTCTGGCTTCGAGGGTTTGGCCATGTATTCGGCCTCCAAAGCGGCATTGGAGGGCATGACCAGAGGTCTCGCCGCGGAGCTGGGAAGCGTCGGGCACACTGTCAACACCGTAGCGGCGGGGCCGGTCAAGACGGACATGCTGGGCGATGTGGCCGACCATGTTGTGCAAACACAGCTGAAGACGACTGCGGTCGAGTACACCCACTGCCCCCTCTGCCCCTTCGGCCCCCTTCATTTTGCTAACTGCACCGTACTATGCAGACACCGGTACGGCGAGATAGACGACATCGCACAGGTGGTCGGCTGGCTGGCCGAGGAAAGCTCCAGGTGGATTTCGGGCCAGACGATTTCCGCCAGCGGTGGTTATCAAATGCTCTAGGTTTTGAAGCCAAGGGTGTTTCCTTCATCGTTTCCAGATGTTTGACAGGGCGCATCACGCCGCCGGATGCAGGCCATCGAGGCTGTCAGGCGCACCCAAGAGCTGTCACTTGGGCTTCGCACGCAACATCAAGACGGCGCTGCAGGGACTAGTGGCGAAGGTCACGCGAAGGTCACGCTGGAGCGTGCAATCCGAAGTGTGCAAGTCGGAGGTCGGTGGAGTTGATGTTCAAGGAGCCAAGCGCTACGCGCCAGGGGTGAAACACGCTGCGACACTCCTCCGACGCGATTCTCCAAATGCCAGGTCTTGTCGAGTTTCACATCCTCACCGTCGCACTGCCACTAGGCAACCCCCCGCCTCCCATTCGCCCGTGAGCCCCTGCGATACGCCCCCGTTGCCCGCCGGCTTGCTGATGTCGCAGGCGTCGCAGCTTTCGGCTTGCACTCGAGGATATGGTTCGATTCTTGCTGCTGTTTGACTACATGCGTAAAGCCTGCCTTCCTTCTCCACGCGTCCCTGTCCCGTACCCACAACGGTGCCGCACTGATATCCTCAACACTCCCCCACCCACCCCTTGACTGTCATCGCCTTCTTGCCGTGCATGTGCTTATAGTCTTTTGTTTGCCCATTTGTGACCCTACGCTGTTATGCCGGTGCCTCTTTAACCGGTCACGTACCTATACTCACCCTTCGATTCTTCAGTGCGGGCACACCAGCTAGTAGGTCTCTCCCATCCACTCGCCACCATGTCGCCGCCCCGCTGCATGCTGACCGCTCACTAGATTCTGGTCATTGCTTAGCGTTTGTTGTATATTTTCGCCATTCAGCAGGCTCTGAAGACCGGCAACTCCTAATACCGCGTCTCTGCGCAACTTCGCACCATGTCGGCCTACGCAAACACCAGTCTCACAGGCCGCGAGCGATCACGATGGCCGCCGCTCACTCGAATGCTCATGTCCGGAGAGATGTCGGACGAGAAGCCGAGGGAACTCTACTTGAAGGAGAAGATCGACAGGTGGATGGTTAACGAAGGCTACCGACGAGTGTATGTGTTGCAATTCCGCTCGGTGGCGACCCCACTGACTTTCACAGATTTGTCTTCGCATTCCTAATATTACACATCATGGTCTTCGGTTTCGGTATGGCGCATTACGGATTCAAGGACACCTCCATCGGAACCCGCGCCGAATTTGGCTGGAGTTTCATCCTCGCTCGTTCAGCAGCTCTAACGCTCCACGTCGACGTGGCCTTCATTCTCTTTCCCGTATGCAGAAACTTAATTTCCATGGTGCGTCGGACGCCCTTGAACGGCATTATCCCCTTCGACAAGAACATCACCTTCCACAAGCTCGTCGGATGGGCTCTTTTCTGGTTTTCTTGGATCCACACGGTTTCGCATTGGAGGAACTTGTGGGTCTTTGCGTACAACCGTAAACTCGGCTTCGTCGGTTTTCTACTCGCCAACCTTGCCACCGGCCCCGGATGGTCTGGATATGTCATGTTGATTGCGCTGTGCGCCATGGTGTACACGGCGGCTGAGAAGCCTCGACGCGCACAGTTCGAACGTTTCTGGTACACGCACCACCTCTTCATTGTATTCTTCATCTTCTGGTCCGTCCACGGAGCTTTCTGCATGATCAAGCCGGATTTTGCGCCCTTTTGCGACGGTATCGGTGTTTTCTGGGAATACTGGATGTACGGTGGATTTGCGTACCTTGCGGAGCGCACATCACGTGAGATTCGTGGCCGCCACAAGACATATGTTTCCAAGGTCATTCAGCACCCCAGCAACGTTGTGGAAATTCAGGTCAAGAAGGAGCACACCCAGACTCAGCCTGGTCAGGTATGTTTTATTCCCACCTTGCCGCAATTCTGGTCCGCTAACCTTGACAGTACATCTTCTTGTGCTGCCCCGAAGTTTCCATCTGGCAATACCACCCGTTCACCCTCACCAGCGCGCCCGAAGAAGACTACATCTCCGTGCACGTCCGCATGGTCGGTGACTTCACCAGAGCCCTCGGAAAGGCTCTGGGCTGCAATCTCGAGCGTGGCGGTAAAGGCGAAAAAGATCAGTCTTCCGAGCTTCCCCTCCGCCAAATTCTGCCCCGCGTCTACATCGATGGCCCCTTTGGATCCGCCTCTGAAGATGTCTTCAAGTTCGAAATCGCTGTGCTGGTAGGTGCCGGTATCGGTGTCACGCCCTTCGCCTCCATCCTCAAATCCATCTGGTACCGCATGAACTATCCGCAAGGCCGAACCCGACTCCGAAAGGTCTACTTTTTCTGGATTTGCAGAGATTTCGGCTCGTTTGAATGGTTCCGTTCGCTGCTCCTCGCCATCGAAGCTCAAGATCTGGACGACCATATCGAGATTCACACGTATCTGACTGCGAAGATCAAAGCCGACGACGCAACGAACATCATGATCAACGACGCAAACGCCGAACAAGATGCCATCACCGGACTCCGCGCGCCCACAAACTTCGGTCGTCCCAACTGGGATATGATTTTCAAGAGCATAAGGAAGATCCACGCGCCTGCCGAGGCTGGTGTGTTCTTCTGCGGTCCGAAAGTACTGGGTTCGACATTGCATATCAAGTGTAACCAGTACTCCGAGCCCGGCTTCAGCTTTGTGTGGGGTAAGGAGAACTTTTAGACGCATTCAATCCGTACGTTTGCCTTTCTCGTCACGTTCGATGGTCGGCTTGTTGTTTTCCTAGAAAGATGAAAGAGAGCGTTCGAGCCTCGCATCGTCAGCGTCAGTCAACAAAAGAAAGACCCTATCCCTTCAAAACCTGGTACATATTTCTCTCTCCCATCCCGCCGCGGTCGTCTGCGTGGCGTTTTTTTATGTGTCTTTTGTCACTCCAGCGTAATCAAGTAACACCACCGTGTCTCCCTTTTCCATTGTCTATCCCATTCGTGGACGCGCACTGTGTGCGGGTGTTATACTACGGAATGCGGATCTCACTCATCCAAGATACCTTAGAAATTACACTGCATCACATCAAGATAGCTGGTCCCCCCAAAAAAAAACCTCAATAAAAAATTGAAGCAGATTCCAAAGCAACCCACCACCGGACTCCCAAGCCCCCCAAAAATGGCCTGATTTCCGCACTCGTTCCCGCCTTACAAACCCATGAAGGGTGACATGGCAATATGGAAACGTACAAGGTTTGATCGACTTCCCCCTCCAATCCTTACCTCATAGGAACATGGCGGAAACTCACGCCACCGCTTCCGATGCATAACACGGCACAAAGGGACTGGAAACACGGTTCGTCGCCGGCAGCGGGTAAGCTCGGGATGAGCCGACTCACGCAGAATTCTGCTTCTGCCGTTCTGGCCCACGCCCATGCGACAGGGGCGGTGTTCGAGACGCTTCTCTTGGCGCCATGGCTTCATGTTCCGCTCAAGAGTGTGCAGGGCTGAGTAATGTGTGAGGAGAGAAGGAAGGGGACGCGGATCGGATGTCGGCACTACTTGCTTCCTGGAGGTGTTTTGTGTGTTAAGCTTTGGTGGGGCATGCTTGTTTGAAGAGGAGATGGGTGTAACTGGTGGAGAGAGCAGTTTGAGAAGGCTTGATGGGGTTTCGGTTTTGGTGTCGTTTGATGGTGGGTGGGAGATGCTGGTGTGGGATTCCGATGGTGAGGATGAGGGTTGGGGGATGCCTAAGGATGCGTAATGTGGTGAAGGTGTGGTGACGCTACTGTTTGATAGTGAACAGTGGAACATGTGGAAGGTCATGCGTTGGGCCGTCCGATCGGTGTCCGCGGTACGCGGGAGGGAAGACTGCAGATTCGGCCACAGGGTGTGCATTCGAGCTAGGTAGGGAGAGTACCGGTGCGGCGGTTAACCCTAACTTCAGGGTCATAGTGAAGTATGAAGACTCTTCTTCCACCCTCTTGCCCTCCAGTCGTTGATGTACACTAGCCCTTCTATCTCTTTCTTGCCTGGTGCAATCGCCTCTCCAATGCTAAAGTCATGGGCGCCCAATACTAGTACATTGCTCTTCTCGGAAAACACTTTCGTGCGCTGCATAGTCTCAATGGCAACTTCAGGCTCTGCATGCATCCCACCTTTCGAGTACGGTGGTCTCGCGGTTCGTCCCGGGTCCTTCAAAAGCGCGGGATGATGATAGCCATCACCAGCCAGAAGCACAAAGTCATCATCCTTTCCATGCGAACCCGTCAGAACACGAATAAGCATCATCTGATGCCCCGCCGAATGACCTGGTGCATCGATCAAATATGCCGACCCATTGCCAAAGACATCGAAAGCGTGCTCAAAAGATCCTAGGTGTACCCATCCCTTTGCACCCGGTACGCTAAGATCCACAGCTTCGTACAATCCGTCTTCCTTCGCCTTTGCAACTTTTCCGGCTCTTTCATCCCCGGTCTTGCTCAACTCGTCATCACTAATGTAGGATTCTACGATCCTCCGGCTCCCGTCTGTAGGCAATGTCTCGCTCAACGTCGGTGCGTTCTCTTCCACCGGATATCCGGGTCGCGCATACGTACAACAAGTCGGGCCGACCCATAGCTCAGCATTCGCAAAGCCGGCCTTTCCGCCATCACCGACGTGATCGAAGTGCATGTGTGAGAATATAGCTGCTTTGATGTTCTCCGGTTGCTGTTCCGGACGGCCATGCTCTTTTAAGATCTCGGCAGGTGATTTGGGCGTGCAGTGGAAAGTCGGGAGTACGTGTTTGACGAGGTAAGGAGGAAGGTTTTCGAGATCTTTGCGCATGCCGAGGTCGAAGATATAATGCGTTTTTGTTGGTGGGTGGTGGATAAGGAAACAGTAATCGGGTACGTAGAATTTGCTTGATTCGTCCTTGTCGGTGATGGAGAGGTTGGCTGAGGCATTTGGCTTGTTCGGTTCTGGGAGGAGGACAAGGTCTTTTGGCAGCATGAGGCCCCCGGCTTGGAGGAGGTGGACTTCGCAAGTTGTATTCGTTGGGGAAGGTGGGATGGGATGCCATGGGAGGTTGAAAGATTGCTGAGTCATGGCGATGACCTAGGAAGAGCAGTAAAGGCTGTTACGCTGCTTCTTACGCGATACCAACGTTTGAGAAACAGAAGCTCTCAAAATGAAAGGCGGACAGATATGAATGCCTCTTCATCCGGCATGGGATGGATGTGTTTTGCGGTCCTCCTTCCGCAGCAGTGGTGACGTCACTGACTATACTATGACATAGCAAGGTCTTTTCTTAGACCTTCTCATCAGAGTCGGTCAAGAAGATGTTGGGAGATCATGATTGAAGGATCGATGGGCATATTTTCTTGAAGATTAGGTGTTGCTTGGAAAGAGCGATTATTCGAGACTCGATGTTATTAGCTTTGAACTGGTCCGGAGTGAGCCCTGCTGACAGGTATATATACCTTAGATAGGGATTATTACTCCAGGACTCAAGTTCGATAAACCTACTATGTACAGTTCCCCTCCGAAGAGCGGGAGCCTAGCGCTCCTTCTAATTTCTCTTGTAACAGACCAGGAGTTGGAGCGTGCCGCCCAAAGCACGCCAGGCTCCCGCTCTTAGGGCGAACTGTACTGTGTACGAAACACTCGACAAAGCTCAGAGGGATGAATCCTTGCAAATACTTGACATTGATGCGGTCGAGAAGCGTATGAGGTACTTCATGGACGATCACGTGAATTGAAATCATGAACAGCTCAAAAAACTTCGCCCTAGTGCATGACCCTTTTCGCTTAGATTGGCACAGCTTACACGTGCCAGTTGACCGCCTATTTCCGCCTACCATTTCAATAAGCTGCGGTAGCTATGCTTTCGATGGCTATCGTCCTGGTTACCGGCCATCGTTGCCGATGTTGACGCAAGAAGAATTTCATGAATTTGGACATTCCGTACCGCCAATGGACACCTGCACCTTACAACAACCTCGCGTATTCATGTAATGAGAGGTTGATACCCATAGTTATGTCTACCAATGAAAAAAACGAGGTCAAAATGCTTCCATTCATTTATTTCTCTGCTCGCCTGCAACTTCTGAGAGCGAAATTATCGTCCGACATGGTCCCGCTCACGCAAGAACGTTAGATAGGGAAGAAGATGGATGACCCGGAAAACTACCACATGCTCTTCGAGCTCATAAACGACATTATCGCTGTTTTCAACTATCTTGATCATGATCAAATATTGGATCACATACGATATTGCTTCAACTGGATAGTCGATAAGTATATAGGATTCAAGAGCACCGCAAATCTCGTCCGCGAGTAGAAGGGAGTCCGCGCTGACATTCGACTTGCGCTACGTGGAGAGCCTAGACCCCTCGGTGAGGAATACTGGATTACAACTCCGAAGGAACGCATGGACCTTTATCTTGCAAATGGCCGGGACCGCAAAACACACAGATGGCTTCGTGTACTACCAACTGACTTACAAGCAAACGGATGACGAATGGGCAAAATTCGAGGCTCAGGTTTTCAGATCTGGGGAGTGGATTGATGGTTGGGATAGCATTAAAGATATGGCGGGATTTGAGTTTATCGATGGGCGTGATGTTGGTATCGCGGAAGATGACATTGAAGCTGCGAAAAAGTACGTTCTCAGACGTCGTATGTCCATTAGACAGCTCACGCTAACTTTTCAAAGACACTTCAAAGCTACATACACCATGCTCGCCACCCTCGGCCGTATCTGGACACATGACTTCCTCATCATCGACCAACAATCCTATGACTCGCAAATGCGCCCCAAACCCGAAGATTCCTCACAATGTCCACTCCCTCTACCATTCGGGCGTTCGTTCGGCGATGATGGTCCGCATTTACGACTAGTAGATATACTGGAGTATGACCAGCAAATGCTCGACGAGTCATCACCGGGCTACAAGGGCGAGCTAAAGGTACTATCCAGCTTGGTGCTAGATGAATTTTATCCTTCACTGGCTACGTATGCGATAAGGCCAAGCGGCTTATGGCCTCTTGAAAGACTGCATCCTGGAGAAGTGTTTGTAGGGCACACAGTTAATGTACAGAAGCGGTCGAGTTGAGAAGGTTTTCGTAATGATTTGCTGGTTTGGAGAAGGCATGGTTGTTAGCTTTCGTTCAGCTTTGCTTGGATTGTGCTTGAGGCGGGGGGCTTGAAACAAGGTAGAAGTCTTTCAAAGGGGAAGATAAGTCGCACGCCGGGGGCTAGATATGCTTTCGGGATAGGGAAGCGGATGAATGGGATGTCGATTATACTTGGCTTTGACTTCCGTGTTCTGCCTGTCACTTCGAACAACGATGATGTCTCCGTGGAATGTATAAATATATCAACCGTGATGGCGTGGCGCTCTCGATGATCAATCAACTTTGCAACAGTGCACTCTTCAAATAAGACACCTCTTTTGGTTTCGTATTCGCCAGCATGGGAATTTGCAGTGCAACAAAGGTCCAAGATACACAGTCATTCTGAATCTAAGTATGCAAAGATAAGAATGCGAAAGTGACTGCAGCAGAAAGCTGCAACGTATAATCATATCTGTTTTTTTTGCAAGCTGATCTGGGTAGAGTGAGCTATGTGTAGGAATCAACAAGTCATCAACGTACTTTCCTTCGAGCTGGAAACAGAAAAGGACTTAGGAACGACTCGTCCAGAGACCACAAGAACCACATCAGCCCACGGGTCATTCATGTACCCTACAGACACCAGCCCCCTGGAAACCGAACAACACTCACTCTCCAACAGGAAACTTCACCAAACAAATCCGACCACCATCTCCACAGCACCAACATCAAAGCCAACACATCCAGGCCACAAAATGTGTACCCGCGACATCCTCGTCTACGACGGCCAATGCGAACAAGCCAAGGAGAAGGAGGAAAAGGCGAAAACAAAATGTATCTGGGATACTGTCTGCCTTCTACTTGAATCAAGGGTAACAGGTGCATCGTCGTGCAAGGTGTGTGCCCGCAATGCGAGGCGACTTGGTTGGATAGAAGAATGTTTGGCGGTGCGTCGGATAAAAAAAAGCTGGTGCGAGGGAAGGGGGAGGGGGAAGTGGGAAAGGCGGTGTTGAGTATAGATCGTAGAAGGTTATTTCCCGTATGATGTCGACGACGATGCTCCATCACTGTCTCGTTGGATTTCTTCCTCTGTGATTGTGATTGTTATCGTTGTTGTTGTCTTGTTGAACGTGGGGTAAAGGCGCTTTTTTTTGAATGTGTCTGTGCCACGGGTTGGACTTCGGGTACCTGAGAAACGACGCCCTGGACGAAGAGTAGACGACATCGATTCCGCAGTAGAAGATGGATAAGAACAGTATGTGCCCTGTAAGAAGCTAAACCACGCCATGCCTCGCGACCACGCAAAGCCCCATTCTGTGCAAAAGCAACCCACAAACGCCACAAACAACCAAGATGACCAAGTCCGCCCAACGCCAACCACAGTAGTACGTACCCGGGTATATACACACACACACACACACACACACACACCAAGATAAGAAAGCCGGTCATCGAAGCAAAAAAAGAAAAAAAAACCTCACTCCACCTACGGACCGCCGGCGTCCGTCCACATCCACATCCACAATCATATCCGCACCAGCAGCGATGCCACCTCACCGTCCTACCTACTCCTTACCCCCTAAACTCCCTCCTCACAGCCCCCCTCTTGGCCCCCCCGCTCTTTTCGTAAAACCTCAAGCCGGCAACTTCCCAGTACGCATTCACGAACGCTTCGGGGTTGTTCTGCACATACTCCTGACACGTCTTCGCGCCCGTACTCTTCGCGCAGCCGCCCTCGTCCCACACCTTGCCCGCCCAATCACCGCAAAATGCGGTGTTGAAAATGACCTTCATGCTGTCGAACCTCTTCGCATAGTCGCAGCCGCTGCCGGAGAACTTGGCGAGGGGCGTGCCGAAAGTGGATGGGTCGGGGGCTGTCGTGTTGGAGGTGGGGGACGTGAGGGTCTTGGTTACGGGCGAGTTTCGGGGCAGGAACCAAACGGCGATGGATGAGGTGGTCCATTCCATGGCGTAGACGCCGCCGCCCGCGTTGTTGAAGTCGGTGCCGTAGGTTTCGAGGCCGGCCTTTTGCGGGGCTTTGATGGAGCAGCCGACGTTGTCGCTTTGGCCTTTGGCCTTGACGTCGCAGTTTGGGGTTTTGATGGAGCCCAGGAAGGCTTGCGAGGTGGAGGTTGTGCCTTGGGCGCCGTTGCTGCTGCTGCTGCTGCTGCTGCTGCTGTTGCTGATGGCGCAGCCGGCGGTTGTGTGCAGCGTTACCGCGTTTTCCGTCTCTGCGTTTACGCCTTCGAGGATGTCGACTTCGCCGGCGGAAGGCCTGTGGAGAGTTGGTGAAATCATTCATCGAGCTTTGGCGCATGCAAAGCATGTCATGTACTCACCAAGTAGCATTCCCATCCTTGCCAACACCCAGCATCCAAAGCGCCGGCCAAGTTCCACAAACGCCATCAGGCATATGTTTGATATCGGCAACCAACAAGCCCTGATTCCAAGTCTTCTTGCTCTCAAGCCTCACACTCGCCCTACCCTTCGCATCTTTCGTCGTGTGGTCGACGCCCAAGAACACGGATTTTGTGTCATTGAGATAGCCAACGAGGTTAGACTTTACAGCGGCATCGCGGGTTTGATATTGGACGAAGCCATTGGTCGGGTCGGGGCCGGAGTAGAAGTCAAAGGCCGTAAAGAAGTTTTTGTAGGTTAGGTCGTCTTTGAGGGTGTATGAGGCGGCGGAGGCCGTGGAGAGGAGGGAGGCGAGTAGGGTTGTTGTTGAGGGACGCATGGTGCGTACGTGTGTACGTGTGAGTATAGTATAAAAAGAGAGTAATTGTAGTCGTAAATCTTGTCGTACAAAGTCGTAGTCGTGGTATCAAGAGCAGAAAGAAGGGTATGTTCCAGACTATTCCCTCACAAAAAGGTATCCCGAGTAAAAGATGCAAGACGAAGAAGGAGAAAGATCGATAGCCAACAACAACAACAACGACAACAACAAAAACAACAAAAACAACAACAGAAGAACTCACAACGCAAAGGTGAAGGTAGAATGAAAGAGAATGAAAGTCACATATGCTATATTGTTTCCATCAGCAGCGACACCACGCACCATTTATTCAACCCCCACCCAGCAATTAGAAACAGAAGAAACAATATAAACGTCGATCGACAGGTCCAAACGCCCCCCATCACCTTAGCTCGGTTTGGTGAAGGGCAGGCATGCCGTGATCTGATGCGATGGCCTGGCGGTTAAGCAGGCAGGTGAAGCGTGGACGGCGCGAACGTGGAAGTTTCTCGTTTCATCCAGCTGTCCATTCGGCAAGCTGTGCGAGGCGGGAAGGCGACGTGAAGAACAGGCGCATCCGGCCATTCGCCAAGCCTTGGTTCCCGTCCAGAGGCCTCGTGAGCCCTGGCGTGTCGAGTCTGATTGGAGGTAAGCACTCATAACCTTCCAACGGTATTGATTTCGACGCGACAGGCTTCCTCACCATGTCTCCGTAATGGCCATTGTATGGTGGCGAGCGCTTCTAGTTCTTGTGTTGGGAAGGGGAATGTTTCATGTTTCGAGAGAGGACCTGGACTGGGGTTTCATTGGTCGTTAGCGATCATCTGCCACCCTGCACGACCACGTACCTGCGTCTACTATGTCCTTCTGCGTTGCTTCTCAGTCACTCGTTCGCTGGTTCATTCGCTCGTGAAACACCGTCATCCGAAACAGACGCATGCAAATTTTCAAGACAAGACTTTAAAGATTCAGAGGAAAGATAGGGAAGGTTGAGGGGTGAATGGAAAGCATACGCGATTTACTTCAACAGATTGACTTTTGAAAAGACTTTGAAGAAGCAGCTTGATCATCACGCATCTGCCCCGCAACCATCTACTAACATTCAACGTAAATAAGTCAAAGTAAAAAAAAGGTATGAAGGTGCATACACCAAAAGCCAAGGTATATGTATAGAGCCCCACCCCTCTCCCCCGAATTTTCATGCAACAATTCCAAAAAGATGGGCAGAGAATATCCGGAAAGGCCATAAACTGCCCCGGATCCATCCTGTGGGCTCTTCCCTCAACGTAAGATGCGGTGGCATAGTATAAAAACAAGCTAAAGTGCGAACAGTGTGCATGCTAGACAAACAACATTCTATGACCGGCTAGCGGGCCAGATTCGTCATCCATATTGTGTCGTGAATCCTATACGCGTGAACATTCATGGTCGAATGGTCTGTGATATGTTTGTGTGCAGGCACGTCTACCGGAGCTTGCCTTGGTCTTTCGCTTCCTTGACTTGTTCAAAGACCTGTGGCATATCAGCGTTGGATCCGTCAAATGGGTTGCAGTCTCTCTCACCTTCAACATCTTTCTACGCGCACCCAAAGCGTTTACACCGCGCTTGTCGAGACCCTCGTCGTCAAGCTCCACCAACTCCTGCCATTTCAGGTCTTTGAGGTTATCGGTGTACTTGTGCAGACGCAGACTCCTCAACCAGCTCGGAATGTCGCTGAGAAGTCCAGGGTCGGTAGGGTCCTCCGGAGGCTTCGAGCTACCGCGACGGCCGCGAGGAGATCTTCCACGGTTGATGTCTTCGCCGTTGTAGCCATGACCTTCGCCACCCATGCCGATGCCGAATTGGCTGAGGTTCAATCCGGCCAGGCTGTTGTTGACGAGCGGAGAGGTGCCATAATCGGCGCTCAAAAATCCATTGTTCTGAGGAGAAGCAAAACTCATGGCGCCCAATCCCTGGCCTTGCATGGCAATGCCGGGCGAGTTGGGACGCGAGCGACGACCTTGCATAGCAGCGAGCTGTTGCGCCTGAAGCGCGGCGGCCTGCTGCGGAGTTAACAGCTGACCTAGCTCGTTCGTCATGACCAAGTTGTTGTTCCCAAAGCCTGGGGGAAGGCCGGGGGACAGAGGAGCGTTTCCAGCACCTGGCCCATCGCTGGACCTGGCTCGGCGGTACTTGCGCACATCGTCGAGTTGGATTCGGTTGTTGACGGTGGACAGAGCAGCGAGCTTCATGGCGGTAGCATTGGCGACCATGTCGGCCTGGGTCTGACTCTGCTGGAAGTTGCCAACCATCGGGGTGCTCAATTGAGATGCCCAGCTGCCGCCGGGGGCATAGGATGGGGAGAGCATCGGCATGCCCGCATCCTGGGTTGGCGCATTCAGCGTCGTGGTCTGCACACTCCCACCTTCGGCGGACAAGGGCAGACGCGGGGAGCGAAGGCCAGCAGAGGGAGGGGGCTGGGAGAATTGGCCCATGGGCTGGTGCTGCTGGCCGGAGGACTTGGGACGGGTCGCGGATTGCGAGCCATCGCCCCACGGCGAGGCCGGAACCTGGTTCTCCTTCTTCTCGTCCAAGCCACCGAGCGTGGGCGCGGCGAGGGAGCTGCGGTCGCCGACAATGCTGCTGCGGGTGGAGGGAGGCATCCCGGTGATGTCGGTGAACTCGGCCTTTTGCTTGGCAATGGCGGCGGCGGCATCGGGGAACATGCGGTTGATCAGGGTGGAGTCGAGGCCCGAGTTGCGCTTTGCTCCGGGGGAGGGCGGAGGGCGGCCGGAGGGACCGACCGAGTGGCGGTTCTCGCCGGTGCCAAGCTTGCTCATGGCATCGCTCAGTTTCTGCGTCATCGGATCTGCCACCTGTGAGTCGGTGGAACACGTGCAGTGGGCGGCATTGCTTACCCTTCTCGCCAAAGTTGGCGGGCGACAGCACGCCCGACATGGGGAGGTTCTTCGACATCTGCTGAAGCACCTGGATGAAGAACCTGATCTGCACCTGCGTCGTCTGCTGGAGCAGCGCATACAGGGCGGCCGTCCTCTCCGCCTCGCTGAGCACGCGGAACCACTGCTCGATGGCGCTCAGCTCGTCCTTGAAGTCCTGGTCGAGCGTGGCCGTCGCCATCTCCTCGAGTGTGGTCTCGTACTGGTCGATGTCAGCGAGCCATTGCTGGGCGGCGCGCTCCATCTCGTCCGGGTTGCCCGAGTTGGTGCTCGGGCGTCCAAAGTAGATCTCGGACGCCGGACGCATGCCGCGGTTCGAAAGTGGGGAGGTGAAGCCGCCCATGTCGGCGGAGGCGCGCAGGTGGTGGCCGGCGCCGATGGTGCGTGAATTGGGCGGGCGCAGCGAGGAAGACCCTTCCGGGGTGCTGTTTCGGTTGGCAGCGATGTTGCTCATGGCTCGTTTTGGCGCTGCCGGTGCTGCGCTGTTCTTTCGTCGGGGGTATTCTGGGCCGTGGATTAGCCAGCGTCTCAAGGAGGAGGGGCGGCGCACAGCAAGCAATTGGGCAGAGACACGGGTCTTTCTCTCTCTGTGCGTGATATCGAGTCCTGCAGTCCCGCTGACCAGCTCGAACGCGGGGGGTTCGGGAGACGGAGGCGCGGAACGGCTGGTGCAGGCGGAAGAAAGATGGTCCTCGACTCGGCAGATGCGGATGCGGATGCGATGTGCAGATGCAGATGCAGATGAATGGCAAGCACAGGGAAGGAAGGAGGGACAGGCGGTGGCCAGAAAGGAGGGCGGAGACTCGCGGCGGACACGGGGAGACGAGGAGAGGTGGAGGAGGACAAGGGCAGGCAAAAGATGACCTGGAAGTATCGAAAGATCTTGGACGTCGGTTGGTTCTGCTCCAATCGAGCCTCGGGGCCGTGCACGCTGCTGCTAGCCGCAAAGACGCTTCGGAGGGCGCGGTGGTGGATGGCGCACACAGCCCTAACCAAGCCCCCCCGACACTCTCCCGTCGTGCCCAGCTGGTGTTGTCACACGGGAACCCGTGAATGGAGTTGCCGCCTGCCGCTGCCAGGTGATTGACACCTGGAACGTTTCGCCTCGCTCAGCCGCAGTCCGTCCTCCTCTCCCATTCCCGTTGTGAATTGGTGACTCTGCAAACCATCTCGCCCCTTCTGGCCACCACTCTGATTCAACTTTGCATTCGGGCACTCGAGAAGAGCACACTCGGATCACGCTTCTCCGACACACCCGTCGTCTGCAGCAGTACGCGTTCTAACGCATAAGAGGCACTCCGGAATTCATATTATCTGTTTCTCCGCTGTTTGACTTCTGCCTACTCTCCGCATCCTGATGTTTTGAGCCGGCGTTTCTATTAAAAGGCCTGAGGCATCGCCAACGCGTGTCGTCGCCGGTAAATCACCTTCTTCAAGCCTCCCATTCGTAATCGACTACCGTATCTGCCCTGCAACCGCCCCAACCATGACAGCCGCCTCGCGTTCCCAGCTCCCCGTACCGGCCGTCCTACCCTTGCTGGAGCTCGCTCCCGGCACCTGAGAGCCTCGATTGACACATTCGCGGACAGCCTCGCGCACCTTATCCTTGTTCGATCGCAGCGCCCTTGCGGAAACCCCACCGCGATGCATGATGTCTTGAACCCTGGGTGCCATGTTGGATGCAAAGGTCCTCCAAAAGTACGACGCCAGCGACGACGTGTCCAGCGCATGCAGGAGCGGCTGCAGGAAATTCTGCGCCGCTGGTTCATCTGCCGAGGCCGCCGTGTTTAGCAACGGATGGGAGGGGGGGGGTTTGGTGGTTTCCAGCAATGTTTCGAGTGCTACAATGTTCTGACAACGGGCGGAGATCTCGAGCAACGTCCGATCTAGCGAGGGCAACGTGGCCAGTGCCCGCGCGAGGGACGCGAGGGAAGACTTCAATTGTGTCTGCAGGTAGTCTTGGAGAGCGCCAAGCATCAGTGCAGGCTGGAAGTGGCTGGCCGATGCGTTTGTGGATGTTGGTGAGAGCAGGTATAGGGTCTGCAGTGCCGATGTCGTTCTTGCCTTGGTATCCTCGGTCTGCGAGAAGGTCGATGCCGATGAATGGCCCGAGGACGCAAGCAGTGAGGACATGGAGAACTCCTTGACCACTTGCTGTGCTCTCGACGATATGCTCCTCTCCCCCGGCACCACCAACTCGTTCTTGAGCGTGTTGATGACGCCAACCTTGTCCAGACCCTCTCCTTCCTCTCCAGGCTGGCTAGCCGTGAACATCTGCCGCAATGACAGTATCGCATCCGCAGACCGCACCATGGCCCTGTGGTCCTCTTTTTTCGCACTCCCCACACCTCCCAGCTCGGACATTCGCACCTCCAGCTGTCTTCCAAGCGTAAGGCATCGTGCTACAGCTCTGCCCATCTTGACCGTCTGTACGAGTCTCTCGGCCGTCAGGCGAACTTGCTCGGCGACTTCATGGCGCTCAATAACCTCCTTCTCCAACGTCTTGTACGACTCGGTCAGACTCGCGACCTGACCTTCCACCTCCTTCAATATCCTCCCACTTGCCTCGGCATGATCTCTTGTGTGTTCGAGCAGCGGCAGCGCAGACTTTGTGGTGAGCGTGTCTATGTGCGTGTCAATCTCCTGGACATCGAAAAGTACGCGGGAGAGAGGCGTTGACAGGTCTAGCGGAGTGTCGGACGGATTGTTGGTCGCCAGAACGAGTGTGTTCGCGAAGGAAGTTGCCGAGAAGTCTGGATCCAAAAAGGCTTCGTAGTCAATGTACGAAGGCTCTTCTTCGTCCGCCATGGTGGACTACCCACAGGAAGAAGGCCTTGTTGATTGCCTGTCGTCGTTACACACCACATCATGCCAGGGGTGTGGTGCCTTATCGTTATCTTAGCGCCTCGGTTCGTGTGCTTTCACGAGCTTCAAGCTCCGAGCTCAACACCCCCGCTCGCCTCCATACCACCTTTCCCCCCTTCTTTCCGCCCAATTGACCCTCCTGTTGTCCAAAATGCCTCCGTCCATGCCATGTCCCTCCATCCGTATTCCTGTCGAACTCCTCACGCAGTCGTCCTTCTCCCAATTCGGCACCGTAATCGAGAACCCCGCACACTCTCCACTCCCACCCTCGCAACGCGGTCCACCCCCAGACGCCGTCTCTGCAAACCAAGGCTCCGCCCTCAAGATCCTCCACGTCACACACCCCTCGAACCTCTATTCTCTCGCGCCGAGCAAGAAGCCCGGCAAAGCCGTTGTGAATATGTTCGTCTGCGCACCCAGGGATCTTCGCCCGCATGAGCCGAGCGAGAGTATGCCGAGCAGCTGGGGAGACCTGGACTTTGACGAAGACGACTATGGCAATCTGGACAGGGAGTTGTTCGATGTGAGGATTTTGGAGAGGCATCCTTTTACGACGCAGACGTTTGTACCCATGGGGTTGTCGGGCTTGGAGAGACACACCCAGTATCTTGTCATTGTCGCACCGACATTGCCGGCTTCTTCTTCGAGGAGATACACGGGAAGACCACCGCCCTATCCTACGCCGGATGCGAAGAAGCGGAACAGCATCAAGGATATCTTTGCCAGAGCCCGACCATCGCCTTTTACGAATGAAGCCGCCCCGCCACCAAGCCAGTTCTCGCGATTGCACCCGTCGGCTCGACCAAAGGGCCCTGGACTGCCGGATCTGAAGAACATTCGCGCTTTCATCGCGACTGGAAATCAGGCTGTCACGTATGGGGCGGGCACATGGCATGCACCCATGGTTGTGATAGGAGCGCGACCGATTGATTTCGTGGTCAGTCAATTCGCGAACGGGGTTGGCATCGAAGACTGCCAGGAGATTGAGCTGATTCCCGATAAAAATGCCGAAGAGGGCGTGGTGGTCATGGTGGACTCTGAGCCTTCTGGGCGGGTTCAGATCAAGGCTGGCATAGGGTCGGTGAAGGCAAAGCTGTAAGCACTATGCTCGATAGAGTGAAAAGTAAGGCGATGAGATGTACTGGTTTGATTGCGTAGTTTTGCTGTCTGATCTATCTAGTGATTACAATGAATGTGGTATTCGGAGGAGGCTTCCGCGACAGGGTAGAGTATGTATCATGGGCCTTCCGAGTATCTCGAACTGGTGCGAAGTCGACGATGCTGGGACAGACTTGGTACATGGTAACCATACTTTTTGTCCAGGCACTGTACGATGTTGGCAACCATCCGAAAAGGGTTGTGCGATATGCGAGACTGGTCTTGGGTAGGTTCAAACCCATGAATAAATGAGCAGGCCAATCAATGAGAGAGGAGCTTTTTGCGACTTCCGTCGTCTTACATCAAATCGAACATCGTGACATCATCCTGGGCTCTCGTTCAACTCTAAAACCCCAACCCCCAAAGTCTAAACCAAAGCCCAACTACCGTCCCTCCCCAGCACCCTGAAAAAGCCCCCAATCCTTGACCTCAAAGGTCTCCAGAACCCGATCTCGGACGGCACCAGCATCCTTCATCAACCGCGTCTGCTCCCCTTCCCGCGCAGGCTTCTCGTACTCGCCAGGGTAATGCGGGGAATTGATCGTGATGAGGATATCCGTGCCCTGCTCCTTGAGGCGCAGGAGAAGCAGGTGTATGGCGACGAAGTCGGGCGTCTTGCGACCAGGCCGGTCGGGCGGCGGGGGTGTCTGGATGAAGTGCAGAGAGAAGACCGGGGTATTGCTGCGTGCACGGTCGGTCAGTCAGCCCGTCTTCCCACCGCTTGTAAGGAAGGGAAACGAGGCTTCGGAAGCGAGGCGGCGGCGTCGGTGCCAAGACATGTGCAGTGAATACCCCAACACATGACCTCGCCTCCCCGGACCCAAAAACCAAAACCAAATCCAAAGAAGAAGAAGAAGAAGAAGAAGAAGAAGAAGAAGAAGAAGAAGAAGAAGAAGAAGAAGAAGAATAAGAAGGAAATACTCACGGCAGCTTCGCCATCTCCACCCGTCCTTGCCCCAAAAGGTTCGTAGCATCTCCCGTCCCATCCACGAGGTCGGCGAAGTGATACTGCAGCGCCTCCTCATCGGTAGGTTTATCGACGTATTCCAGGATCTCGACGATGGCGCCGCTGTAGCCGTTGATGTCGAGGAAGACTTCTTGGTGGTCGGGCACCTGTCGGATCTGGCTGTGCGGCGGTTAGGGAGATTGATTGGGTGCGGGTGGAGGTGGTAGGGGAGGGAAGGTACGCACCTGGTGTCGCCGAATGCGGCGGGAAGGTCGACGGTGATTGCGCCGCCGAAGAGAGGGGTTGGCTGGAATGCCATTTTTGCGAGTCTTTGGGTAGGAGGGTTTGGGGACGCTGTGGATGGTGGGGGGGAAAGTGTGGGGATTGTTATCGGTGGTGCAGCATTTTTGTGTGCGTGGTATTTGTAGTTGGTTGGGACGTTTGCTTTGATGTTGGATGGTTCAGGTAGCATTCAGGTAGCAGTTAGGCAGATTCAGGCAGCGAGCAAAACGGGTACCTGGATGCTGCATCTCACAGCGCAACGATTTTGAAATAGGCAATGAAATGATGAATCGTCTTATATTTCTCAGCAAAGCTGATGGGGGTATCATTTGAACTTTTTTGTGCCGTCTATTGGTCGTGAAGATTTTTGAACGCCGTGCAATGTCATGTGTGGTGTAGGTTCCCGCCCAGGCAACAAGGCAGCAAGGACTTTTTGCTCTGGTTGTGCCTGCTTGGAATCGATGGAGAAGCGTGTCTCCATCTCCATCGCAGTCCTTCCCAGGCCCGGTGTGCGCCAACCCGGTTGTTTTCAATCCTCCCCATCCAGTCTCCTTACACCCTCGTCGTCCACCTCCATGAGCGCTGTCGTCCTCGTCCCATTGTCGGTCCTCAGTCCCGCCGCAGCCTCTGCCTCCTTCTGCGAGTACGGTTCGTCACGGAGCGCCTTCACCCTGCAGTTCCCCTGTCAGTGTTCTCATCCCACGCGCGAATGTTTTGGTAAGAAAAAAAAACATACCTCCGCTTGTGCACCTTCCCCTTCTGATGGGCGCCAAAGTTGGCCTCGCTCTCAAACCACTTTGCGCACTCCTTGCAGTACCATTGCCCCAGGCCGGGCAGGTCCTCGATCGCCTTGGACTCGGTGTGCTGGGCGAGGTGCTTTGCGTCGTGTATGTCGGCGTGGATCTGGTCGAGGTCGCGCGTGTGGCGGCGCGTCTTCTTCTTGGACTTGTCGCCGCGGATGGCGGGCATGGTGAGCCGTTTGCGAGTGACTCTGCCGCAAGCTATCTGCGTCTTTGGCGGTGATGCTTGCGGAAGGCGAAGGCGATGCACGGCCGCGGATACGGATCTCGCTGTGGGCGGTTTCGGCTAGCGGATGAACGTGCACAGGTCTGCAGGTCTCTCTCCGGGGATGCGAGATGCAAAAATTTCGCCGGATGTTACGGTCGGTAGGCGCTAGCAAAGCGAGAGTGTCTGCAGGCCACTTTGCCGTATACAACATCACTTGGTGAAGCCACCGGCATCCACGGCTTGTGCACAGCTTCTTGTCCTGGTTGCGAGGTTCTGTAGTCTGTCTCTGTTGCCAATCATGCCCGCTGCGGGAAGGAGGCGGCGCTGCGGGGGTTGCTCAGCCGAACAGGCCATGTGACGACATACATGTCCTCAACCAGCTCCGCGCAGTGCACCTCTTCACCGGTATAGAACATCGGACGGTCGACACCGCGACGCTGAAGTCGGACGTGGCATGCATTGGTCTCTGTGATGTACTGCCGGCGAGGTAATTACCGCGCAAGCATATGCAGGTGAAACGGACGACGGGAGTGGACACCCAAGAACCTCGGTCTTGAGCACGAGAGCAGGCCCGGGGCCCGCCATCGGGCAGGGCCAATCACAACAGCCCAAAACACGCTTAGTGAGCCAAGCTATCGGCTGGCAGCTTGCTTCTGACGTTCTTTTCCTTCTCCGCTCCATCAACCCTCCTCTCCACTCCATCCCTCCCCCCCCCCCCATCCCAACCTCCACCATGCAGAAGTTTGCACGGCTGGGCCGCCTCGGCCAGAGCCTTGTCCAGCGAAGGCAATTGGCAACCGTCAGCGATGCGCCGCTCTCCAAGAAGGTCGAGATGACCAACTGGGAGAAGGGCCACTACATCAACTACCAGAAGATGAGCGAGAACCTGGGCGTCGTGCGCCAGCGACTGAACCGCCCGCTCGCCTTCGCCGAGAAGATCCTGTACTCGCATCTGGATGACCCGCACAACCAGGAGATTGAGCGCGGCACGAGCTACCTGAAGCTGCGACCGGATCGTGTAGCTTGCCAGGATGCCACCGCCCAGATGGCCATTCTGCAGTTCATGTCGGCGGGCATGCCTTCGGTGGCCACCCCGACCACGGTGCATTGCGATCACTTGATCGAGGCCCAGGTCGGCGGAGCGAAGGATCTGGCTCGCGCCAACGACATCAACAAGGAGGTCTACGACTTCCTGTCCACGTCTTGCGCAAAGTACAACATCGGTTTCTGGAGACCCGGCTCTGGTATCATCCACCAGATCGTCCTCGAGAACTACGCCTTCCCCGGAGCTCTGTTGATTGGGACCGACTCGCATACCCCCAACGCAGGGGGTTTGGGTATGGCGGCGATCGGAGTGGGCGGGTAAGCTCATCCTCCACCGAACCGGGACTCTCTGCTGACAGGAGGTTTTCAGTGCCGATGCCGTCGATGTCATGGCCGGCTTGCCATGGGAACTCAAAGCCCCGAAGGTCATCGGAGTGAAGCTCACCGGTGAGCTCTCTGGATGGACTGCTCCCAAAGGTGTGTATACCCTGCCTCCACGTGCCGCAGAGCTCCAAGGCTTCGTGGCGAGATCCTGTGTGTAGGAACAGCCAGCTGACCGAGGTTCCAGACATCATTCTCAAGGTCGCCGGTCTCCTCACTGTCAAGGGCGGCACCGGCGCTATTGTCGAATATTTTGGTAGGTGCACTTTGTTCTCTTACCTTTTACCCTTATTACCTCTAATATTTCTGGACCTCGATATCTATTACCTGTAAGTCCCCGGATCTGGATTTGGACCGCGCCTTCCAACTTGCACTCGGGTTTGGTTCCTTCAACCCTCCAAAACCACTTTCCGCTCAGCTTGAAGCGTCATGAGCAAGAGGATCATGGTGGCCAGAAACGAAAGGTTGCCAACAATACTGGGGAGGATTTGCTTGTCGCTTCTGTAACTGTCGTCCGTGAGGAGTCATGGGCGACGGAAGTATCGTGCCCCGGTACGAGCTGCCGCCAAACCAGTGGCGCTTTTTCGACAGCCAGTTTTTCGAAGGAGCCCGAATCACCCAATGCCAATCAAATCCCTCGGTTGAGGGTCTCAGAAGCGCTTTTCGTTGGACGCCGTCCATTTAACCATACTTACCAACAACACAACCTCGCATACCTGTTTTTCGACGCTGTCTAGTTAAACACCGCTAACACAACATCGCTAGGTCCCGGCACCAATACCCTCTCGGCCACGGGCATGGCTACAATTTGTAACATGGGAGCAGAGATCGGTGCCACCACGTCGCTGTTCCCGTTCAACGACCGAATGTACGACTACCTCAAGGCTACCAAGCGTCAAGCCATTGGTGACTTCTCTCGCGAATACGCTGCCGAGCTTCACGAGGATGAGGGTGCTGAGTACGACCAGCTCATTGAGATCAATCTATCTGAGCTTGAACCGCACATTAACGGTCCCTTCACCCCCGATCTCGCCACCCCCATCAGCAAGTTCAAGGAGGCCGTCAAGGCCAACAAGTGGCCGGAAGAGCTCAAGGTCGGCCTCATCGGTTCGTGCACGAACTCCTCGTACGAGGATATGTCGCGCGCCGCCTCCATCGCTCAAGACGCTCTGTCTCATGGCATCAAAGCCAAGTCTCTGTTCACTGTGACCCCCGGGTCTGAACAAATTCGAGCTACCGTGAGAATTTCCCGTTCCATGATACTGCTGGACTCTCACTAATATGCTATGGCAGATTGAGCGCGACGGTCAGCTCAAGACCTTGGAGGACTTTGGGGGGAAAATCTTGGCGAACGCTTGTGGCCCCTGCATTGGTACGTATCCCACTCAAATATTCGCGTTCATGGTCTGTTCGTGTTCATTGCTAACATTTGCAGGCCAATGGGACCGTCGTGATGTGAAGAAGGGCGACCCCAACTCCATCCTCTCCTCATACAACCGTAATTTCACCGGACGTAACGATGCCAACCCTGCTACCCACTCATTCGTCACCTCGCCCGATCTCGTTGTTGCTTTGTCTATCGCTGGTACTCTCAACTTCAATCCTCTCGTCGATACGCTCAAGGACAAGGATGGCAAAGAGTTCAAGCTCAAGCCCCCGACAGGTGCTGGACTGCCTTCCAATGGCTACGACCCAGGACAGGATACCTACCAGGCTCCTCCTACCGACCGTAGCTCCGTAAACGTTGCCGTCTCGCCTACATCCGACCGCCTACAGCTTCTCCAGCCTTTCGATGCATGGGATGGAAAAGACGCCACGAACCTGCCCATCTTGATCAAGGCTCAGGGCAAGACCACCACCGATCATATTTCGATGGCCGGTCCCTGGTTGAAGTACCGTGGCCATCTCGACAACATCTCCAACAACATGCTGATCGGTGCTATCAACGCTGAGAACGGTGAGGCTAACAAGGTCAAGAACAACCTGACTGGTGGCTATGGAGGTGTCCCCGATGTTGCCCGTGAATACAAGAAGAACGGCATTCAGTGGGTCGTCATTGGCGACTGGAACTACGGAGAGGGTTCTTCGCGCGAGCACGCTGCCCTTGAGCCTAGGCACTTGGGAGGTATCGCCATAATTACCCGATCGTTCGCCCGTATTGTAAGTCCTCCCATATTGTTGAACACCCAAGATATAGACTAATTTCATGTAGCACGAGACCAACTTGAAGAAGCAGGGTATGCTTCCCTTGACTTTCTCGCAACCCGAGGACTACGACAAGATTGGCCCCAACGACACTGTTGACATTCGCGCTACCGAGCTCGCCGTTGGCAAGCCCATCACCCTCGTCGTCCACCCTGCCGACGGCGGCAAGGACTTTGAGATCAAGCTTGCGCACACCTTCAACGAGGGCCAGATCGAGTGGTTCAAGAACGGCAGCGCTCTCAACACCATGGCCAAGAACTCGAAGAAGTAAATTCATTTCGACCGATACGGTTTCGAACAAGACAATCATTCATGACTGGGGATGTAGATATAGAGGGAAGCAGGGAAACCCAGCACACATGATGGGTGGATGGATGGGTGAGGACACGCGCTTGGGGAGGAGATTGGATTTGGGACTTTGCCCCATGCGGCACGACTGAGTTTTCCTTTACTATCATCCGGGCTCCATGAGATTGGGTCTGGCGTGTACTTTCTATGTTGTTTAGCATGCAATGTTTGATCTGTTTCATATTGGCGCTCCTTGAGTGTTGTATACCATTATTCAATGCCCACGTTTCGTTCTTCCAAATTCGAGCTCCACTTGAAAAATGGGACAGCACGTGATACCGCGCTAAGCCGTTGCCCCAACGACGAATCAACAAACATGCGACAACGAACTTGTAATTCTCCACCGTACACCATCATATTCTTGAAGCACGAAATTGCGCAAATTCATCTTTACCACAGCAAAACGCAACCAGAAGCCGCCGCAATGGCCCGTATACGCAACCCCAGTGCCGCAACGGAACCGCTTATATTCATCCCACCCACCACTGCTTCCACCCGCTCCAGCTCACGAAAAGCGAAAACGGTGAACGAATCTCCATCGACCCGCGAGCTGCGCTACTCGTCGCAGAACGCCGAGGATTCTTTCCTCATCCCGAAAGCCAACACGGAGACCTCGCCAGTTAGGAAACAGCGCGTCCTCAGACCCGTGGCGAGCAACAGCCGACTGCTCAGGAAATTGAGTGACGAGAGTCTTGCTGCTACGCCGGACAGGAAGGAAAGGATGAGGGAGCGGGGGAGGGAGAGAGCCGGAGATGCGGATGCGTTTGGGAGTTTCGGAGCTGGTGCAGGTGGGCTGTATGCTAAGACATTGGCGAAGAGTGTGGCAAGGAAACAGAGAGGCAGAAAATTGGATATCGGGACTGGGATTGAGATGGACATGAGTATAATGAGTATGAGGGAGCAAGAAACTATGCTGGATACAGAGGAGGGTACGGTGGAGGCGGAGGAGAAGAGCATTCTTTGTGATGATGCGGAGGAGGACAAGGAGAACATGGGTCAAGAAGAGGAAGACGATGAGGACGAGGAACCAGTGGTAGACGTAAGGCGGAGGCAGAGAGGGGCACGAGCGAGACGGCGTGTTATTTCTTCTTCTTCCGAAGATGAGGAGAGTGAGGAAGACGAAGCCCTCAAGGTTGGTACCATACACTGATATCTGGCTAGCTGGGCTTTGCTGATCGTACCAGCCGAAACCACGCACCTCTTCACAAAAGCCAGTATCAGAAATGCCGCCGCCTCCCCCACCTCTGACTTTGATACGGCCACCCTTTCGCAAAGGCCATAGTCAGATTTCAAATTGGGCTCAGGATGTCATTGACCTGACGGGGTCCCCTGAGCCTCCGTCGTCGTTCGTACTCCCACCACCGATCAAGGCACGCACGGCTTCATTCGCTGCTTCTTCGCGTCCAACCACATCAAGTTCGAATGATGTCGGAGCGATTCTTCACTTGTAAGGCATGTTACCTTTCAAAAAGTATGCGAATCTGACAAGTGTTACGTAGCTCGCCTACTCCGACTAAACAACGCTCTCCGCGCAAAGCACCTCCAATCTCCCGCCCAACGACACCTCCAGTACCACAGAGCCCATCCAAGCTTGTATCACCTTCGAAGAAGAACCCGCGCATCCCCCATGCCCCGGCTCTCCGGCCTAGCATCGATGCTTTCTGGGACCCAGCGACAGTGAACAATTGGAATGATCAGCATTCACCTTCGAAGCCGCTTCTCTCGCCCAGAAAACAAAAGCTGTTCAAACAATTAGAGCTGCAAATGGAAAGCGTAAATCTATCGGATGGCGAGAGCGATGCTTCTATCCCCTCGCCCACAACATCACCAAAGAAGAAGCCGGGCAGAACCCAGAGCCCGAGCCCTGCGAAGAAGAGCGGCAAGACTACATCTGACTCGGCAACGCCAAATACGTTCGACGTACGCGCCCGGCGGAAAGATTTTGCTGCCCGCAAACATGCTTTGGCAGAAGCCTTCCTGATTGAGCTCGACAACACCATCACAAGCGGCCGCATAGCCTCTCTTTCCAACTCCACGGGCGGCATCAAACTCATCTGGTCTCGCACTCTCAAGACGACCGCAGGCCGCGCGAACTGGCGTCGCGAACAAATTCGTCTCTGCATGGGTCCCTCGTCCACCGACCTCAAAGTCGAGGTCCGACACCACTGCTCCATCGAACTCGCCGAGAAAGTCATCGACGACGAAGAACGCCTCTACAACGTTCTCGCACATGAGTATTGTCATTTGACCACCTTTATGATATCTGAAATGCGTAACAACCCACACGGCGCCGAATTCAAGTCATGGGGCGCCAAAGTCACCCGAGCATTCCAGCATCAGGGCGTCGAAGTCACGACCAAACACAGCTACAAGATCGAGTATAAATACGTCTGGGAATGCGCAACGTGCGGCTACGAGTTCAAACGACATTCAAAATCCGTGGACCCCGTACGGCATTCTTGCGGTCGTTGCAAGGGCAAATTGGTGCAGACGAAACCTACACCGCGGAACGTTGGTGCGAAGACTGCCGATGGGAAGGAGAAGAAGAGCGACTATCAGGTCTTTGTGAAGGAGAACTTTGCGAGGGTCAAGAAGGAGATGGGGGAAAGGGGGGAGGATGTCAAGATGGGGAAGGTGATGGAGGCTGTGGCTAGGGAGTATAGGGTCTTCAAGGAGGAGAAGAGTAGGAAGGTTGAGGTCAAGGTTGATGAGGTGGAGATTGCGCTTGAGGGATTGAAGATCTGATAGCGTAGATGTGATGGTGGTGTGTAGAGGAAGGAATGCATGGTGGGAGTGTATGCTTTTGTCTGGAAGTTTAGCTGAAGCATTGCCAGGCGTATGGATGGGAACGGGAGGGGAGATGTAGGAAAGCTGGCTTTGGCTTTTTCTTTTGCATGTGAACCAGGGTTAATATGCCTTTTATTGAATTCTGATATTTTCTACTGTGTGTTTCTACTGTGTGTTCCTTGTGTGCATGCACCTCAGACTCGAGGTCCCTTTCGAGAATCCATCATTATTTGATGCCATATTCTGTGCCAAACGTACAGAACAAGCCAACAACAGTGGATTCGATGCCCTTGCAGTGATGGTAAGAAGTCCACTGCTAAGAATAGTGAAATGAACAATGCGCAGAGTGTCGTGGGGAAGTCAAGGGAAACAGATGTTGCAAGGTGGACCGCATCTGTTTGCGGTCGTGATTGCTGTTTCTGGATGCACCGGGAAGGTACCCACGTGGTCACCTGCGACAAGACGAATACCGAGAGTATACCGAAGGATGGTTACTTTGGTGTTCATGTAGGAACCTCTCCTATACCCAAACCGAAACCCTCTATCCGTTCGGCGACGCACCCTTCCTCCCCTCTATTGACTCCCCAGCCTCCCTCTCCTTTCGCCTCTGCGCAACATCCCAATTATACACCCTCGCAAACGCGACCTCCAGCGTGGTAATCTGCTCCCTCAAGAACTCCAGATCCTCCTCGCACGTCTCCAAACTCTTCTTCGCCGTCTCGAGCTTCGTGCTGAGCAGTTCCTCGGCTTCGGGAATCGAGTACGCGAGCATGACGTTGGCGCCAAGCCAGAGGTAGACTTCGTCGGTGGGTGGGATCTCGGCTTTGGCGAATAGCGTCTCGTTGAGCTCGAAGGTGGTTTCGATGGCGTCGGCGCCGGCCTGGGAAGAGGATTCAGTATGTGTGGGTCATGGAGGGGGGTTTTTTTTAGGAGGGGAGGAGGAAACGGTACCTTTCTGCTCTTGAGGAAGCGCACCGTTTCGAGCGTCTTTTTGATGTCGGGGATCTTGTCTTGGAGCCCTGACGCCCGTCGCTGTGTGTTTACTTCCATGAATTGGTACTTCCTGAGCCGTCTGTGAGCTGGACTGCCGCTTCGCTACGGTTGCGGCGCGAGATGGGTGATTGCATACGAAATCATCTCCTTGAAGCTGTTCATGGTGGTCTCGACTTCCGAGCGGTCGGTTACGTAGTCCTCCACTCGATCGACGAAGGGCGCAACGGGGATGCCGCGGGGGTTGGTGGGCCCATCTTTGCTGCGAGATATCAGTTTGAGGGGGATCGAGGAGAGGGTGTATACGTACCCGGTCGCCTTCAGTGCGGATGCCATTGCGTACCTTATCTTGTCTATTTGCGCAAGTAGACGCGCGCACTGCAACTTTGATATTGGATGTGTTGGAGGATCTTCGAAAGCTGTTGCTTAGTCATGGTAGCGGGGTGATGGGCCAAGCTATTTCCGCTCCGTCCCGCTCCGTCCCGCCCTGTCCCGCTCCGCTCCGCCCACGTTCTTCCCTAAGATCTACACATCCTTTTACGCCCGGCGCATTAAGTCCGGAGCATTACGTCCGGAGCATCAGCTCGCCACCACTGCTGTGTCTCGGTATCTTGTCTACAGGTATGCATGATAGCTAGGCACCGACTAGGTATGCATCTTCTAGCGGCGGAAAGCATTGCCCGACCTCTTCTCAAATGGGATGGCTTTCATCTATCTCAAGTTCATCCAAATGCACGACCTCGGACCCGGAAGTCTGCACCCAACGATGCGTTGCAACCGCAAGCCTTAACGTCATTCGCGCTGGAGCTCAAAGCTCGTAACAAAAGCAGTTAGACCGTTCATCTTTATATTATCGCAAGCTGCAGCTATCTTGTACGAGACTCCACATCGTGCAGCAATCGCCTCACGACGATGACCTCCGGCCTTCGGCTCTCCCCACACACTTCCGAACACTTCGAACATTTATCAGCAGGCAGGCAGTAATTCCGCTTGCTCACCTCGCCGATCACTCACACACGCTGTCGCCAGCGCATTAGAAACCGCTTGTTCCAAACGTATCACCACGAGCCCTAGACAGAGCCCGCGCGTGCGGCGGCGTGCGGCGGCGTGCGGCGGCGTGCATGTCTGCCAACCACTCCGACGGGTTGGCATTGTCTCACCTTGATCTTTGGGGCTTGTCACTTAGCGAACGCTTTACTTGAAGTAGCAGCCATGGCGAAACATTTTATGCGATGTCAGAGTCGATAGAGGCTGAGGATCTGATTACGAATCTCATACTCATGTTGAATGATTCAGCCGAGGATCACGATGGAGAGATTGCTGCCGTTGAACGGTAGGCAAAGCCTCGTGTTCACTGCCTCGAGTCGGCATATGCGTTTTGCCAGCATATCCGCATCCCGGGATATCCCGCCATATTTCTAATTCCGCCCGTCGTAGAACGACCCAGGATCAGGGAACTTGTACATGCGCATGTGGCGACAAGCATCTCCGTCTATTACGACGCAACGTGCAGCACCCTTAGGCCGCCGTTACGCCATTTGTCTGAGGGAACCGACACAAGTTCCCTGCCCCACGATCCATCGTTTCCAGTTGACATCTTCGGCGAACTAACTGCAACTCCGCAACGTTTGACGATAGAACAAAAACTCCCTCTTTGGTCGAAGTGCTGAGGTCAAACGAACCCTGGGCCGATCAAAGATACAAAACCTCTGTTTTCACCCGTTCCGAAATCTCGGGTAAGGGAGCCGTCGAAAGATACTCTCCGACTCTACTACTGCTGCAACGGTCATCCATGCTGATTTTCAAAACCCAAGTCTCGGGTCTAGCTTCTCACTAGATGCATGCTGAACCTTGTTATCAACCCGACTCACATGTTAGGATCTCAACGGTACCTCATCCTTTTATGCACTTGATCATCTTTAGTCGTGCAAGAGGAGTGGACCTCATCGGAGGGTCTCAACGAGCTCGAAGTTCGCTTCTTTGCAGACAGCCGCACTTTAGCGTACTTCAGTATCGGTTGTTGTATCTGCTCATTGGAGGCCAAGCGCATATATGACGTATGCCATATACGATGATACGGCTTCACGCATGATGTGGGACAGCCGTGGAAATCTTGAAGCACTGCATAGTTGTAAAGGTTATCAGGCAAGAACGGACATCAGCTTGAGCGGTCTGCACACTCCATCAACAACAGACGCCTACGACAAGAGATACAGGCGTCGACGAATCCCAACATGAGAAACGCACCATGTTCCTGAAAGATACACATCATCAATCACATCTGCTCACATTCCCATAATAGAACAGCGTTCACGCCCGGTATGCACTTCGGCAATTAGTGTAATCCCCCGAGAAACCACTCCATCTAGCGTGCACGCGATAACAGGGTCCAAAAAAAGACGTCAAACTTTGCTCCCGTTACTCCGACTCACATGCTTTTCTTCTGATCCCAACAACTACCTGCCGATGGCTGCCGGTACGAGACCCTCCCTCCCAGACGGGAAACATGCCTCCCAAGCGTTTGTACCGGGAAGCGGATGACAATGCGCAGCCATCTCACAACAAGGGCCAGAATTCGCCGGAGCTGCCTCCGCGCTGAATCGCGTAGTGAGCGGCTCGGCTGTGGAAAAAGAGGACCAGACACCCGGATCCGGATGGATCCAGCAGGCATACTGATTAGCGGGCAACGCTACCCGCAGTGCCGATGATTGATTGAATGTACGATACGATGCTCACTGAATCAGATCTCCAAGCCGCGCGTTCGCAACGGACGGTGTTTTACAGACGAACTTTATACATGGCTGGAGAGTCGTCGTTTGCTCGATGTACCTTTGAGGTTTACTGCTTACCGCAAGCCATAAGCGCGAGTGTGGCTGCGATGATAATTGTCATGGTGTCGGAAGGTTTGCATGAGGATGTTGATCTGGACCTGGAAAGCTGCGGATGGGAAGGTTTTAGCCGCGATTGCATGCGTTGGCGTGCTGGGACGGCTGCGAAGGTGGACGGGTTGATGGGATGTAGTATGCTTACTTAGTTGGAGCATTGTACAAGTGGCGTGAGGGAATGCGAGTGCGAGTCCACTTGGTGTAATGTGTTGCATTTGGCGAAGGCGCGAAGGACGGTTGCCAGGTAGTGTTAGGCACCCGGCGGATAGATGCGTGGCTGTACGTTAGGCACCCGTTAGATGGATGGATGCGTGGTTCTGCGTTAGCTTGCGGAGGGATTCCGGGGAAGGCGGAGATAGACAGTTTTAGGTGTTGCAATCATCTGGTAGTGATGCTTCCTTCTGTATGTTTCGTACAGAGTGATGCAGTAACATAGAGTTTGTTACCTCGAGTTATGGTGCATCAGGCTTGATGCAGCGGTCATGTTGTATTGAAATTGTAGGGAAGATACTCAAGACAAGGCGAAGGACCGGAAAGTATTGAAACATGTAAATTGTTCGTTTCGAAGTTTTTACTAATCCCTACCCAAAGACAATACCCGCCGCAATTCAGGCATTATCCCGAGAGGGATATGTTGTACAAATGAAAGATTAAGGTACGTCGAGAAAGTGAGAAAAAGTCAGGCCGTTAACAAAATCAACAAACACCCCTCTAGCCCAGCCAAAACCGAATTAAGCCAAGACTTCAAAATCATTCCGGCAATTCTATGCTGTGCCGTATCCCAAACGCCACCTTCCCAAAGTTCAACCCTTGAACAAAGGAAATGCATGCTGTATAGATAACGATTGAGAAGGAATATTCGTACAATTTAGATCGTCAACTTATAGCTTCAACCCCTTCTGAATGAGTTTGCCCAATGTCACACCCTGATGATTGTTAGACATGTTCGAGATAGTTAGATAGTAGTACTCACATGTTCTCCCTTCATCATCGTGAAATGGTTACCACCCATGACCGCATACTCGAAATTCTCCTTGGGTAGAAGCTGAGCCCAGCCATTGTCATCGAAAACAGTGCGGTTGTTGAGAAGCCATTTCATCGGGGCCGGGTCCTCACCCTCTCCTGGAGGGGGGCGAGGGTCGTTGGGGTTAGGGCACACACCGTCGGTGCACCAGATAGCAAGGACCGGAGGCGCGAGCTTTCGGTCCATGGGAATCGGGTCATATTCCTTCAGGTTCTTGATCGCAGCTGCGAAGTGAGGAAGAAGCCAGGCTGGAGTACCGCCGGGTTTGCCGGTGCCGAGAAGACCGATCTGGTCGAAGAAGATGTGTAGACGAGCAGGAAGAGGATCGAGAGAGACGGGGCATGGTGCGTCAATGAGGACAAGACTCTCAACCTTCTCACCAGAATTGACGAGTTGTTGTGTCACTTCGTAAGCCATTACACCGCCTGCAGACCATCCACCAATGAGGTAAGGTCCCTTAGGCTGACGTCGCTTGATCTCGGCAAGGAAGAGAGCTGACACCCCCTCGACACCAGATGTCCACTTCTCCGGCTGCTTCATGAACGGGCAATTCAATCCGTACACGGCCATGTCTTTCGAGATGTTAGGAATGGAGATGTAAGACGTAGCGCTGCCGGAACCATCGGGAATGAGGAAGAACTTCTTCGTGGCGGTTTTAGCATTTCCCTGGAGAAGCACCGACGTAGCAGGTGGCATGTTGGTAATATCGACAACCTTGGCCAGCTTTTTGTTCACCTCCGAAAGTTGAGGAGCTTGCTTGGTGGGCTTGATAGAAAGAGAGGCGGATATTTCGACCTTTTCCTTAGGCTTGGGACGCATACCGAGCTCGTTCTCTATGTCCTCAATCGTGACATTGGTGACAAGGAAGGTTGAAGGAAGGTCGATGCCGGTTGCCTCGCGCAGAGCACCAAGGATGGTGAGACTCATCAAAGAATCCATGCCCATCTCGGAAAGATCGAGCTTGTCAGTGATCTCGGAAACATCGACGCCCATCTCTTCCGCAACGATCTTACGGGCAAGGCTAGGAGCACCTGCAACCGCCGCCTGCACCTCAGAGGGCTTGTCATCAGCAGCTCTCTTGCCAGACTCGCTAGGAGCAGAGCTGGCGGGAGTGCTGTTGTCACTAGCCCCGTCAGTGGTGGAAAGATCGCCACTATCTTCGGTTGTGTCCGACACTGCATCATCCTCGATGACGACCGCGCCACCATCGTATTTGGCGAAGAACTTTTTCATCTCGCCAACCGTTGGCTGATCAGTGAACAAGGTCGAACTAATCTCCATGTCAAGGTCCTCACGGAATTTGGCAGATATTGTGAGTGACATGAGAGAGTCAACACCAAGATTCTCAAAGGCTGCTTCGTCGACGAGCTCCGACATGTCGACATCAGTCTCATCCGCGATGATTTTCATGACGCGAGAAACCATGGAATTGACAGATGCCTTTGGACGAGGAGCAGATTTGGTGACTTTTGTTGCCTTCGCAATCGGCTTAGGTGCGGTTTTGACGGGAGCCGCAGCGGTCACTTTCGCAGGAGCTGACTTTGCTGGTGCAGCTGTGGCGACTCCACTTGGTGGCGGCAACATGATGTTGAGGGCGCGGCGTGGAATATTCTGAAATTTGAGGCCCGTAACCACACCGATCACTTCACCATCCTCCATAATGTAGACGTCACCGACGGAAACATTGTTTGGAGCAGGCTGCATGCGCACGTAGGAACGATACTTCTTCTCCGGTGATAGTTGTTTGGAGATCCTGATGGAGTTCCAGCCGTGTGAGATGTAGACGGAATTGTCAGAGTCGAGATGATCCGAGGCGTTTACGATGAAGCCTGAGAGATGGGCCAAGCTATCGATCCAGTATGGCGAGCAGAAAAACTCACCGTCAGAAGGAGTGGTCTGAAATTTGACTGAGGCGGTGGCTTCGGTCGTTTTCCCATCGAGGATAACCTCCTCCATGCCGCGGTAGTTGTCGGAATAGTTGACAAGGGCTTTGAACAATTTGTAGGCCATGCCACGAAGGACCTTGTGTGCGTCCCCGGTCTGGAGCTTCTGCGTCAGAATGTCGATTTGGGTTTGGACCATGTATTGCACGCGAGCCCATTCCTCCTTCCAGGCATTGGCATCCTCGTACTTCACGTTGCCAGATGCATGCTCCGCAAGTACTTTGGATCCATCAGCCGTTACAGTACGGAACTTGAGTCCGACTTGGTTGGTCTCAAGATCGGCAGTAGCCTCGATTTGGAGATGTTGACCATTGGCAGGGGCAGGGTACTGCGGGATCAGGCCCTTTGTGACCTCCACCGCACAGACGTTTAGGCCTGGTGTGGGAAGATTCGGGCGGAGCTGCTTGAACAGGTAATCCGCAATGGTCATGGCCTGGTCGGCGTAGAGCGATGAGGGACAGAATGGGTTGCCATTGACCTGGTGGCCACTGATGGCGGCCTTGAGCTTTGGATCAGACAAGTCGGATTGAACGACGACGGTGCCGGAATTGGCGTGAAGATCTTCCCGAACAATGCGATGGCAGGATGTGGTCGAAAGCTTCGACGGCACCGACTCAGGAGCCTCGATAGCCTTGGGTTCAACGGCACGAGGCGCTTCACCCTTGGTGAGCGTCCAGTTGTTGTGGTAGTCAAGCCAATACTTCTTGCTATCGAATGAGTAGGTTGGAAGCGTAAGTAGCTCATGCGCATGATTGAAGTGCTTGTGGTACTCATTGAAGTCGATGTAGACGCCGGCCAGGTAAAGGGTGGAGATGCTGTTAGAGAGCGTCTTCCACGGGTCTTCGTTGCGACGAAGAGATCCAGCGGTACAGGGCGAATTTCCAAGGGAAGATTTGACCATACCGCTACAGACCGGGTGGGCACCGATTTCAACCCAAGCAGTCTTCTCATCGAAGACCTTCTCGATTTTACCAGTGTCGAGAGCGCTAAAGAAGTTTACTGTTTCGCGGGCATGGCGAGCAAGGTAATCAGGCCCGATAATGCCTACTTCTCGGATGACCTCCCCGGTCAGAGGTGAAAGGATCGGGACTTCGGGCTTCTTGAAAACGACAGATGATGCCGCTTCCTTGAACTTTGCGAGGATAGGCTCGACCTGGGCAGAGTGGAAAGCGAAAGGCACGTTCAGTTTGGTGGCCTTGAACCCCTTTGAAGACAGAAGTTGACTCGTTGAATCAACAACACCCACAGTTCCGCAGAGAACGGTCTCCTCTGGCCCATTCATGCAGGCAATCTCGGTCATCTTGTCGCCAAGCGCCTCGGAGATGGCATTTACACTGCCTTTGACGGCAAGCATGCCGTGCGTGTTTGCGGTGCATTCCCGCTCGAGGATTTCGGCACGGCGCCCAACCAGCAAGATCATGTCACTAGCGGAGAGAACGCCGGCAACGTGGAGGGCTGCATACTCTCCCAAGCTGTGTCCGATCACGGCAGTTGGCTTGACACCCCACGAAGCCCACATGCGGGAAAGAGCGACTTGAATACAAGCCATCCCGAGCTGCACAACTACTGGAGACAGTGTCGCAACATCAGTGCCGTCCAGTAAGGGAACGAAGGAAGGTAGCGAATGCAGACGACCAAGGTTATCGAGTTGATCGATGTCAGATTTGAAGCTTCCGAGCTCCTCATATAGCTTCTTGCCGAGAGCTGTGTACTGAGAGCCTTGCCCAGTGAATGTGAATGCAGTTTTCGTGGGCACCATAGCGATAGGGCTGTAGGTATCTTTGAGCTGGGCCCCGAGGGCTCCCTTGACCTTCGAGATGTCATCGACGCAGATGGCAATGCGGTAGTTGTGCTGAATGCGACGAGCAGTGGTCGTGTAAGCCAAGCTCGGGAGGGTCGTTTCGGGGTTGTCATTCAAAAACTGAATGAGGTTGTTGATGTTGGTCTTCAGTGATGCGATTGACCGAGCAGTTACAGTGACTGTATGCATTCCCCTAGGATCTACAGTGGTCGGAGCTTCGCGCAGGGGCCCATCCTCTAGCACTATAGCAGTGTTGCCACCAGCGGCCGAGAAGTTGTTGAGAAAGAGCTTGCGCTTCTCGGCACCCTTTCTAGGAAAGGCAACCTGCTGCGTCTCGATGTGAATGTTCCGCTGGAGCAAATCCTTAGGGAAGGTTTTGTTCATGACACCCTTGATACCAACATTGGCGGGGATTGCGTTCTTCTTCAACATCATCAGAACTTTGACCAAGGAGTTAATGCCAGAGGCAGCCTCTCCGTGGCCAATATTGGCTTTGATGGCACCAAGATGCAAAGTCTGATCGGGACGACGCTGACGATCGCGGGGAGCGAACGCATTGGTGACCGAGGTCATCTCGATACCGTCACCAGCTTGGGTGCCAGTGCCGTGCATCTCGACGTAGCTAATGTCGTGGGCATCGATACCCGCGTTGGCGAGGACCTTCTTGTACAGGAACTCTTGGGCGCCGGCATGGGGGTGAGTGATTGACACAGCCTCGGCGCTGTGGTTGGTGGCAGCACCCAGGATACAGCCCAATATGTTATCTTTATCGGCGATGGCATCTTCGTATCGTTTTAGGATAACGGTTCCACATCCGTCACCACGGCAGTAGCCATCGGCATCGTTGTCGTACGTCTTGCAGCTACCGGTCTTGGACAGAAACTGGCCTTTGCTCAGACCAGCAAAGATGTCGGGATTCGTCAAAACGTTCAGACCACCTGCACAGGCGGTGTCACAGTCTCCAGCCCAGAGGGATGTGCAAGCAAGCTGGATAGCCGCTAGGGACGAGGAGCAGGCGGTGTCAATACTGTAGGATGGACCAGAGAACTTGAAGTAGTAATTGATCCTGCCTGGTGCAAACGCACGCACACCGCCGGTGATGTAGTAGGTGTCTACATTTTCCGCTGCATTGATCTCTCTCCAGTCATCGGATGTCTGGCCGTAGAAGGTGCCAATACGGTGCAGTTTGGTGGACGGAGTACGGTTCGGAACATATCCAGACATTTCCAGTGCCTCGTATGCGGTGGTTAGGGCCAGCCGACCCATAGGGTCAGTCTGTGCCGCCTCACGGGGAGACATATTGAAAAACCGAGGGTCGAATAGGCCAGGCTCGTCGATAAAGCAGCCATATGGAGTATGACTCTTGTTCTTGCCCTTGCCGGTGGGATCGCAGTGAGCCTTGGCGTCGAATCGATCCGATGGTACCTCACGATGTACGTCAAGACCCTTTTCCAGTAGCTCCCAAAGCTTCTCGTGGGTGGCAGCCCCTGGAAAACGGCCAGACATACCCACAATGGCAATTTTATCACTTTGGGTATGACCTTGGGAGTCTTCGACTTTCAGCGTCCAAGCCGTGTGATCATGAACTGACACTGCGGACTGTCCGCCAGCCTTGAGCGCAGATGCAAGGCTGTTGGCGACATTGGTGACACCAATGGCGAACACATGGCACTCAAAGTTGCTGACTGACGTGACCTGCGAGACAGCTTCCTCCAACAAACTATCCCAACGGACAGGCTGGAGAATCATCTCGCTCAGCGCACTCTGAAGCAGCTCGTACGTGTTGGTGGCCGTGCGACATTTTCCATCGAGAGCAGAGTGGATCAGAGCAACAGGGCGGTGGCTCTTAAGCAGATCGGTAGCACTTCCCTCCAGAATGCGCTCAATATCTGCTTGACCATACAGGTGAGGGGCGTGGTAGGGAGCAAACACCGGAATGGAAACTCGGGTGAGTCTTTTGAAATGATCGCTTTCTTCGAAAAGCCTCTTAGTCGTCGAAGGAGGACCGCTGATGGTGATGGCCATAACGCTAACAGCGCTGACGTAAGCCTGCGCCGAAACCGAGATGTTACGCTCGTCATGGAACTCCGCAATGGCGCTCTTTGCGCCGTTTTCGGAAATTCCGGTGACGATGGTGGACCAACGGTCCTGTGAATTGGTGGATTGCTCCAACGCTTCCTTGGCAACACCCACGCAGGTTCCGGCGCGGAATGCAATGCGAACGGCTTGGACAGCGAGTGGGAGAAGTTCATCGAGTGTCTTCGCTGAAGCCACCACAGAGGCAGCAAGCAGTCCAGTGCACAAACCCAGAACTCTGGTATTTGATAAGTTGGGCGCCAGCGTTGGGTTCTCGCTGTAGTATCTGGACGGGTTAGCCTAGTCAAGATCGTGGAAAGTATAAATCTTACCCAATGTAATGAGCAAGTTGCGCGACTGTGGTCATACAACTCTCCATCTGAATGACTCTGGTGCCCTTCGCATAGTACTGCTCCATCAAGTCGTTCATGGTGAGGAAGTCCGGAATCTGCTCACGTTGCGGTCGTGGCAGCCTCTGAACCTCCTCACGGAGGGCGACGCTGGAGCGTTCAAGAAACTTGGTAAGCAAGGCATTGCTTTTCCAAGTGCAGGCCTTCCGCAACAGGGGGTACTGATCGGCGGTCTGGTCTCCAAAGATGAGAGCGTTCATGATGGCGGTCGTCTTGTCGGGGTATATTAAATGCGTCGGTACAGGTTCTTAAGTATAGAAGCAGACAGTCGATTGCGGCGACTAGTGATGCTTCAAATGCTAAAGAAGAGATTGGTCGGTGGTGGTAGTACCGTGTGTAGAGGGTACAATTGTATTAGGGATGAATGTGGTACCAATCTGCTTGCCTTAGGGGACGGGGCAGCACTTAATATGTAGGAGAAGAGAAGATGGGGGTGAGTTGATCGGGAGTGTACTGACGAATTCCAGAATACATGGAAGGAGGTCTATATTTGTAGGCACACGAGCAAGCTCGAGAGATGACAAGCGCACTGTGCATACCGGATCAGCGTGAGCACTGATACGGGGCTTCACGCACTACCGAACCATGACCAGCGGCAACACATTGACGTGAAGACCAAAGTGGAGCAGAATTCGATCCTTTCCTGGTTGGTGGTGCCATGATGCCGAGGATCGATGGCGTGCATAGCCCGGACTGCCTCCGTCTGAGCTACCATGGCTATAGTTAGAGGACAACGCTAGAGGAAACCAGCTTCTGGTTCGATATCGTGCATGCGAGCCATGCATCAAGGATAAGAGAGGTGAGACGTTGGAACATGGTGGTGTCAAGGCGCTGTCTCGAAGTTCGGATTCACTAGTCGGGTCCCCATGAGCCGGGTGGGCATAGAGTCCGTGTCGTTCTGTCAGTTATGTCAGCGAATCCTGAAATTAAGATACGATAAGGGCCAGAGAATTGCAGATCCAACACGAATTGAGAAAGGTGAGGTGGTAGGGAGCCATGGCCTAGGCGAGAATTGCTTGAGGCTTTCGGCCCAAGACACATCTCGCACTACAGATAGTACACTACGGAGCACGATGACCCCCTGTCTCTCCACGTTCACTTGACTGTTCCATGTGCTCGATGTACGAGAGTCTCTCCATCCTCAAAAACGTTTCACAATTCGCAACGAGAATCTTGTGTTGTTGACCCACAACTTTGAGGCTGGGAGACCTCGAACTGACATCTCTGATGCTTAGGAATATGCGAATGCGCATGCATCCACGCCGTAGGTTCAGCCCACTCCCCCCTTGAATGGCATGGTCATGGCAACGGGCCCGCACAATGTTTAACAATGGCCATGCTTGTCAAGAGCTCTTCACCGGGAGCTTGGACCAGGTGCTAGAAACGATGGGCAAGATGGGTAGCCTACCGGGATGTTTCAAACCGGCAAGAGGGCTTGATCCAGTTAGCGGTTGTTTATACCAGCAGGAAGGGATACGAAGATGACCCGCTTTTGGACGCTTCGGGTTCGAGAGCGGCTAAGGCGAGCGCGTGCGTCTTCCGTTCGAGCGGAGGGTTCCTGCGTTTGACCAGTGCGCGGAACTGGGAAGCAGTCGACATTCCCTCGACACTCTTGACGCCCATGACGCCATGGGCGACAATACGGTGGAATAACATTGTATTTGATGTGATCTAAGCGAGAGTGAAAACCGCAGGAGTCATCGTTGGCAAGGAGGCAACGCTAACCTGCCAATATTGGGGCGATCACCATTAGGTAGCCACTGTCCGAGTCGTCGGTCTTCCCCACACCGGGTACATCTGAAAATTGCAGTAGGCGCACAGGATTACTCAAAGCTGAAGACGCTGCATGGCTTTGCACTGCCGTGGTCTCTCGACAGGACTCAGGCCTCCGGAGAGCCGCGAGTCGTTACCCACCAGATGATACGACGCCTTGGGGCCAGGTCGCAGAAGCTGATTCCTCCGAGTGAGCGGGTGCCCAGCTGGCCCGAGTAACGTTGATGCGGCTAAGCTCACGTAAGTGGCGTTGAGGAATACGAAAAGAGTGGGAAACCACTGTCTTCTTCAGCGGAGCGGAAGCAGGGGAGCAGGGCGGGAGGGCGGAGCCAGGTACCGCTCCAGACGCTTCATCGGAAGCCTTCCAGATTCCATTCTAATGAGAAACTATGGCCACTGTCGAATCAATGGCAATGGTGATGTCTCGGTGGCCGGGTTGATGGCTGGATTCGAGTGGTCAGGATGATCCGCGTCGCTTCTTCCGCCGGGTCCGTGCGGCCCTCCCGTGCCAAGCTTCTTCAGCTCAGCCGGCCCCACAGATTGACCGGTCCCCCAACCCATTCCAACCTCAACGACAACAATAACAAATAACAACAACGAAACCACCACGCCCACATAATCCCACGCCCATGCATCACATACCCATCAGCTCCACCGGGATGGTGTGATACCTGCCACGATAAGTCTTGCATAATCGGTGGCTGAACAATCGACGGCTGAAGCTACGCCTGCAACTCCACGTGGATCTCAGGTGGCAAGGCATGTTTTGTCGTCACCATCCAAGGTTTGGTCGTAGTTCTCTGTATCAGACCTTATAGATGGGTATGTGCTCATATCGTCCCTTTGTTGAGCACTCTCCTCCAGTAAAAATTGCCGATCAAAGAGATATTTTCTTCACTGGCTTCGCCCAGGCCCCTTTTTCATGTTGCCCCAGTCCCTAGGTGCATTATTGCTGGGATGGTAGACTCTCATCGTCCGACGCCAACTTGATTCTTTTTGAAGATGCAGATGATTTACATACACGGCTGACAGCGGCAAGGCGTTCAAATCCACGTGAATCCAGATTCTCCACACATGCAACAGCACGTTGTCCTTGGGTTCTTCTCCCTGTAGTGTGATGTCAACCTGGAACGTCTTGTACAACACGCTTTCCGAAACACGAAAAACGTTTGACTCACTAGCTGATTTCTAGTTCCATTCCAAGTGTTCGCTAATGGCCGTTCTCCAAAATACAGCCGTTTTGGCTGATTTCCACTACAGTGACTTAGCAATTCAACATCTCTGTTCTATAGCACATATAACTCATGTCGGCATATAGTCGGTCCCATCAACAAGCTTCCTCAAGGTTTGCTGAAACCCAGAGTGTTGCATACAGAGGGAAATCTCCGCCTAGCTGTCAAGATCGATCGGTGATCGCCCTAGCAAGATGCACCATCTACAACCTTCGAAAGGGGTATAGCAACGAACACGCCTGCTCAGGATGATGCTAGATCATTAGCCACAGCCGTCGATGACCCAACGACCTTATTCTTCGTCTCCTGGGAAGTGGAGTTTCGGAGATTTCTTTTGGCGAACATTTCCACCACGTGTTTGGTCGTACCTCACCATGCATGCCCGCGGCTTTTCAACCCGAGGTTGGAGGGGATTTCATCACTACTAAAGAAATGCCTGATAATGACCATGCATATTGAACTGGTTTCAGGAAGGTGTAACTGCTCGTTTTCAGTCGGGGTCCTAATAGGGGACATCAGTTCCAGCGAATGGAACCCTTAGAGACTTTAGAAACTCCACACACATATCATTTATTGGTTCGAGATATAATAATGGGCTCTTCTCATCTACACCACCACTTCTCATTGATGTCACTATTTGCCGTGATCTACGATATTATTTCATTTCGTGGTCTGGGACGTTTCATCGGACTCATATCCTCTTCACTACCCCTTTTCATTGATGTCACTACTTAACATGATGAACGATATCTTGTGTGGATGACCTGGGAGGGCCTACTCACTAGACATTCACATCAAGCATTTTACAAGCATTTTACAAGCATCAACAATCTCCGGTATTGTTGCGACGCTACACTGGGGTAGATTTCAACAACGCAAGGCCAAGTGACTGACGAATGTTCCCCCACAGGGCTCCACAGTTCGGTGCACAATATGTCGTCTGTGGCAACGAATAGGATAGGCAAAAGATCATTAGGTTCAACCTCCCTGTCGCAAGGCAGTACTACCTTTGCCATTCACTCAAGCTTCATGCCGCTACCTTCTGACATCGATTTCTATATCCGCTCCCATGGCATGACCATGACATAAGGCAACATGCGCGTAATCTAATATCGTAGAAATCCTTCCGTGCCGAGCCGTCGCCGTTCGCGAGATCGTGCTACCATGAAATCAATCCCTGCCGGGTCAATAGTCTGTGCATGAACCATGTTGTCCTGCTACCGCTGGTGCCACTACTCTGGTCTTCTTAGTTCCTCCCTTCCATCGTGAAGAAACTTCAGGGACAGCTTGACCCTTCAGGACCTCCAGGAAGGTGGTGATCATAAACGAAACATTATCCTGTTCTCCGTCTTTGATGGAGCGGCTTCGACTATCGAATTCTCCCCCCTTACACTGAGTTGATAGGAAGATGAACCTGTCGTACAACCGCGAGAGCTCGAAAGATGCCACTGGACCTCATCCAATACCGATGCCGCAAGAAGGAATGCCGCTGTGCACGAACAATGCCCTAAACAGTCGTAAATTGAGTATGAATCGTACGATGCAATCAAATCATTCAGATCCTCCATGTGAAAAGGAGAGACCTAGCTATACCTGGTGCGTTATATAAGGGCAGCTAGCACTAAAGCATTTTTCCTGTTGAAGTAAACGATGCCAATGAAAATCACTACGAAGTGCAGCGGATTTGGACCCCTCGTTGCCCCATTCGATGGCCTACAGACCCGAAAACGGTTGCTCGCTAGGCGCGGAACCATCGGAATCCAGTTCCGCCGGATAATCGATGACGCTAGACGTCCCGAACCGTTGGCACTTCTACGGTGCTAATGCGATTTGCCATGATCATTCACGGTAGACTCCCAGTTTCTGTGGCTTTTGTGGCTTTCGTGGACCGGGTCGAGATCACGGTACACTACGCTCCAGCCTCATCTCCGGAATTCCCAGAACCATGGGCTGTCTCCAGAGGCCCACGTGATATCCCTCGTTTGGTCAGACGTATCCTGCAGCTTCAAGTTTTTTCCAATTACGTCATCGCGCAGCTTTGATGCCAATGCGAAGACGTTCTTTTCTTCCGCGAAGCATATATCACTGTAGGGTACGCTTCTGTCTCGTCGCACATTTTGCCTTTGCAGTTGGGTAAGTCATTAAACCTCAATGTTCAGCGTTCTGATTCGCGGATTTAGGTACATACTACCTGCATGGTGCATACTCGACTACGTCTTTCAACCGTATAGCCGAGAACAAGATGCATACTGCAAGGACTGGAACTAAAACTGAGTTCAATGCTAAGATCCACTGTGAAGTATGCATCTTTCTCATCTGCCAATTGCACGAATTCCTGTTCTCGAGCTACATGCTTTTCGCCAGGACAGCGGGGAGGGCTTCCCGTAGAATACACGAACAGGTACATATTCTGGAGCTTGAGCGCAATGTTCAAACCTTAGAGAGGCAATCTCGAAGGGTCCAATATCTTCACCGCTGCTTTCTCAGACGTATCCTACTCCTTTTGTGACACAGTCACACTTTGTGCTACACAAACATCCTGCCTGGACCCCGCAGTTAATCAAAATAACCTCGTGACGAAACGACTCTGCAGTTGATAAGAGAACTTCACGCCCTAATCTGGCAGCACCTGCAGTTTAATCTAATGCCCCCTCCCAATTCTATCTGGCGTGCGACCAAACTCTGTATCTAGTGCTTCCTTGTTTCTAGCGTTTTGCCTTCCGTATAGCTGTGTACGCATCGTCGTACTTCCGAGGGTCTGAGATATGCTAGCGCCTCCAGTACTTCGTACTCTTGTACTACTGATGGTAGTCGCGTGGCAATTCTGGCCACGTTGTTATGAATTTCGTGGTGCATACTCTAGCTTCGTTACACGACGGGTACGTTGAGATGTGAGATTGCACGAGCAAACATCACATGAAAGAGGTTGACCGATTTCGTCACACTATGGAGATTGTTGGGGATGAACGGAGATACGGGTATAGATAATTGTGGAGTATGGGAAGACCTGCAGAACCCTGCTTCCGTGGGGATGTAATCTTCGGCTACTACGATGCAATGTCACTCTAGATAGGGGACTGTGAGCAAAAGCGCTCCCGAATTTCATGGGACAACTCTCGTCATAAACAAATATGTCGGACGGTCGGTCCGTGAAAACATCAGACCTTCTGTTCACTCTCATCGGTCGTCAGTTCCCCTGTCTCCGCGCCAAAAGGAGTTCGGATCCATATCTCAGTTTTCGGAAGAACTCATGAGCTCGTATAATCTATACGGTATATGTATTGGGTGGTGACGAGCGAATATCCGGGTGGTGCCATGGATATACGAGAGTACACGAGCCTGCCGTGCTTGCATGACAAGTAATCAGTTCGCAGCTTGCTCTCTCACCGCCATGTTCATGTTGTGATACTCATAGATGCACGTTTGAAATTCCTATTTCACAATGCAGCAACGTCTACTTTCAGAGAGCGCTACTTGTTTGACTTGGTTTCTTAGGTTGAGAACCATGGACGTTCTAATAGTTTTACAGAGACTTCTGGAAGTGATTCACAGACGCATAATTCCAGGGCAACTTCTATTGCAGGTAACCGGTCACGATACGTGTTTTTGATATGTCTAGGTCTTATCGACTCCCCCGTCATGCTATCCTCCCTGTTTAGGACACTCTAACTTTGGACTCAAACGTGATAATGATCCATGAAGGTACAATAAGCAACAGTAATCATTCCATCCATCACATCAACTGCCTACGCCCATGGATTCTTTTTAGTTACTGCAAATTAGTTAGATATTTATTCGATGTTG
>JAGQEM010000090.1:89903-108857 GCA_019202945.1 Corynespora olivacea
AAATAAGTTCAACAATTCATTTCGTCATGTGGTAGAACATGAATGGTTTTGATCTACATAGCTTCTACGACTACTGTACTTTACTACTGTAGGTAGTTCAGTGTACATCTGACAGTCAATTGCTGGGATTTTCTTTGTGTTAGTCCCTGCAGTTCGTGTTGTGACTACAAGTACAGAAGAAACAAAGATGGGCGCAGACACAGCGAAATGACGCACAATTGGACATTTTGGCAACAAGCCTATTTTATGATGACGATCTAAGACGTACCAGCGAGTAGCCATGAGCCATGTAAGTCTGAAGTTAGACATAGGTGAGTTTAATCTTCTTCCCGGTCTTGACCGCGGTGATATGACATGAGACCTTGACGACAGTGAGATGGCTTCACTTTAGAGCAAGCTTCCTTTTCCTCTATCGATTTAAAGAGACGCCCCAATTCTAACTAGGAAAATGGTGGTCAAGGACCACAGCTGTCTTCCACTGCGGAATCTTATTGATGCTTCATTGAGATGTCATTCCATCAGCTTACTATCCCTGAATGCTTGTAGGTTGTATGAATCAGGCAGATGAGCTCAAAAGTCTAGAATTAGAAGCTGAAAGGTTTCTTTGACGTCCATATACCGTTCAATTTGAAGCTAAGCTTCCGCTGTCAACACGCATTAGCTCTTACCCAAAAGCAGTCGACCATGAGAGCGCCGCTATACTACAGATGGGCATGTTCCACTCCCAAACGACTGGTCCTCCTTAGGATGCGTGGTTGAACAGCAATCCCTTGAGTTGCACATGGTAAGCTGATGGACAGCGCAGCAGGCCTGAGAAGGCGTCCAGGCCGAACGTTGTTCGTACTCGCCTATTGGCATCGGATGTGGAATGGTGTCAGCAGGTGTGCTGACCGATCGTAATTATCGTGAATCGCGACTTTTCAGCACTGCATTTAGCATGCAAGGTCAAGCCAGTATCACGGGATTGAATGCTCGTTGTAGTACATGTGCAACTTCCCTGCATGAATTTCGCCTAACCTCCATGTGCATTAATCCAAAATGAAGTACAGGCATCGAGTCAGGGCTTGCACGACGCAGAGATAATTTCATCAGAAGTGCCGAGTGATCGTCGTTTCACCTCGCTTTACTGATATGTGGTCCTCCTTTATTCGACGTTTGAATCCATGACATCGGTCGCTATACTGTGGAGATACAGATTCGGCAACTTAGTTCCTTGACCTTCGCTTTGACAAATCATCTACAGTAAAAGATCGACAAATACGGACGCCGTATCTGGATGTCAGCTCACCCCCAAATTCACCCCAGCATCGTATTAACGGTTAAAGTACGCGCCCCCAAAAGTACATTGCCATTTTCCAACCTCTCACCATCTGGACTTCACCAGCCACCAATATATTCATACAGTAGCTCTGCTGATCACGCCTCCGAAATTTTTCGATTAGAAACGGCTATAGACGTTGGAGTTTCCCCCAACCTGGCTATCGATCCTGTTGCTTATCAGCAGTGTGGCTGCGAGCCGGTGAGGCGTTTGTACATCTTACGTCACCGCCTCGGAATAGATCCGAGCAGCGAGCACAGCCCCTTGAACACGTACTGTTTACACAAGATATCATGTTTTGTTTGTAGACTCGTTGAGATAATTTATCACTATCTTTGAGAGGGAGGGGCGGATACCAGCTGATGGGTATTCGATGGATGGTTCCGCTACCCTACGGGATGCATCTCAGCCCTCTCTTTGCGCTTTACGAGCTTCGCGCGAGCCCAACCAATCCATCGGAGATGTACCCTTCTTCCCCACGCTGTACTATGACGTCGCGTAGTATCAAATCGCATCGCACGGATTGGTTGGGAACAACTACCCGTTGCCCATCATATGAAGATATACTCTACCAATGGCTCACTGGATGCGACCTTGAAAAGCTCTAGATTTAGGAGTCTGGAACCAAAAATTAGATGATTGAATAGGTTGTATTGAGCAATGCTTCCTATTCATGGATGAGCTCAGGACGTGGTGAGAGTAGTTCAATGATCAACCAGAAGATATATTAACGTTTCGTCCCACATGTGAGTCATGCTAGAGCAGTGAGAGAAGGTCAGCGATACACGCAACCGGCTGTCGAACACGCCCTGTTTGGCCGCTCGCATTGATGCTGCATTTGTTCATGGTAAGCCATGAATAACTGATGCAGAGAACAGTTTTTCCATCCACACGCGCTCGTGGCTTGCACCATGTTCGTAACCTTCATTAAGCAAACGCATGGAAGTTCGTACCGAGTTCGTCGTAACGAGATGGTGTGCGGACCTGTCATCGAAACAATCCCATAAGCTGGATAGATGCTGAAGTGCTGTATTACTGTTGGTGTTGATATGTCTGTGGCAAGTAGGCAGCTTGTCTCCTCTGTTTAAGTCGACGATGGATGAAGTGCTTGACAAAATGAAGGAGCCGTAAGGAATGCCGGTTGCAAACGGACAAAAGCCACTATCGTCATAGGCTGAATACGACAGAGATGCTAGAGCCCTTCGAGAATAATGAAGGATGTTCTGACACGCTTCGTTGCCGAGCAAGATAGGGTCTTCAGAACTTGTAGTCGAAGTGGCGGTTTTGGTACTTATGCGAAACGATAGTCTTAACACCAGAAGCGCGCACTTGAGTTTCGCAATGAGAGCGAGTGGGGAAAACACGGCAGCAGATGGGTCCTTGAAGCATTGGTCTTCCAGGGACAACATTTGACGGTTCGTACAACTGATTCTTCTCCTATTTAAATGCTTGGGAGGTTGAGCCCGCGGAGCACAGACCCTGAATATTGGTCGAACTCAGTGTCGGTGATCGCTTCAGGAGGGCTTGTTGAGAGATCGACAACTGGGATTTTAGGAAGCGAAAAGTGATCTGCGCATGCATTTCGTAAAATTTACTGCGAGAATGGAACAGTGCTCGAACATTAGGTTTTACAAAATGAGTCCCGTTGCATATCCTCAACTTTCGAGCCCAGGCGATGCGCTTGCTCGTCCGCAAGCTATTGGTGAGAGGGTTTAAGGTTGCTCCGATCCGCCTTATCCCCGACTAATGTTACCAACAAGATTGTCGGTGGTCAGGCAGCCTCAGCTCGGAAGCAAGCGCCTCGCAGCCAGGCGAAGCGAGGCGCTTTCAGCGACATGTACACCTCAATTGACAAATCTTGGCAGACGAATAAATTGTGATACCAGTGATAAAGGTCGTGTTGCATTGTGATTGCATTCGTACTCGTCATACTGACGAGACTTGTCAATGCCTCGTACATTACCAGCTCATTGTCGCTTGGGACATTCGCGTAATAGGCTTCCCTGAAAAAGACTAGTGTACGGTGGGCAGTGCGACTTCTTGTCGAGTATCTGCTGACAAAAGGCTCACTGCATTAGGAGAGCCCGATCATTCGGTCGGATCGCGTTCTGAGATAGCCGATAATAGAGAATCGACTATGAGAAATCACCATATAATGGGGGCGATTCTGACAAGTAGGCACCGCGGTAACACAAGAGACCGCACCAGGGTTTACCATGTAAATCATCATCTCGAGTCTGTAACGAGAGACTTCTAGTCATCATGGACGATAAGACCCAATGCATCTAGCAGCAAGCTAGTGTCTTGGGGAATCAAAGGCGGTATGGCGTGTGATTTGATCTGCAAGGTTGCTTACGCAAAAATTCCGAGCCGCTAGTCTATAGCGAAAAAGCTTGAGCAGGCGGTCACACATCCCTTGCTTTTGAGCGGCAACCCCCTGTCCAGCGGAGTAATTATAGCTGGCTCAGCGCCAGTGACGCAGCTACACGCGACCTAGCCGATGAAGCGAGAACCAAAGGCAATAATGCTGCCTCAGTGCTGTGGCTTTCAGCGCCGGGTGCCAGCCAATCGCAACTTTGTGAAGATGCCGAAACGCGGCTTGAGATTCGATGATCCACAAGTAAACCATCAACGAACATTTCGGCGGATAGCCTGGACTAAAAGAGTCAATTGCACGCATGCACTCCACAAAAGTGGAGTTGAGAAACTTCGCGCTAAGAACCAAAAACGCCATGAAGAGAATGAAGTGGTGGTGTTCGTTACACACGAGCCTCAGGCGTATGAACTTGAGTCGGCTGATGGCCACGTTGGAGAGAGCCCAAGACAATGGCTGACTCTTTTGAAACCATACGAAACAACTATGAGCCTATGTCTCCGATGGGTTCTCTGAAATCCAACAGAACGCATGCCTGGTCGGAGTTGTTCTTGGAGTAAGCGAGCTGGTGCTGGGCTGCGGAGGAATAACGCGGTGCAGGAAACAACCGCGTGCCAGCGAAGGCTTCCACCTATGCTGACTGCATGCATCATCTTATAGGGGCAGCCGTACTGGGAACTAATTCTGCAGAGAGCTCTCGACATGACGACGCAGCGTTGTAGGTATTTGAGGTGCCCAAGAGCTTGCAAGGTCCATTCGTGATCCCAGAATGTGCTCTCGAGACCTCAATGGCCAGGTGTCTGCCGACGCTGAACATTATACGATGCTCCCAGGTAACAGCTGAGTGCGCTCACTTCTGAATGCGTGTTCAACAATGCGGTGGTGGTGTTGTTGTTGGTGTTGAACAAGTCGTAACGGCGAGCCTGCCCGTCTTTTGCCATAGGGCAAGACCAAGGGGACTGCCACATCGATAAGATCTTGATCTCAAACAGGCAGCGCTCTCCAGACCGGTACTCTCGTCCGCATGCAGAGTACTGGCGATTACATTACCGTCACATTCACCCTACCCTGTTGCGGCCGTGCAGGTGCATATGACGGCCCGTGCTCCCTCACGCCGTCGTCCCGCTACGTGTGCCACAGCATCCCTCATCCGTCCCTTGGCCGCGCACACATCCCAGCGCCTCCACAACGACACCACCAGTTTGGACGATCTTCCAAGACTCCCGGGTCCTGGTTTTTGACATGGTTCTTATCGAACCTCGTGCTGGGATGTCGGGGCCAGCTCTTGTCCAAGGCCCTGGTGGCCGCATATAGCGGAATGCCAGCCAGAGCGGTGCAGGCCCGTGAAGCACTAGTTTCCCATCGCCCTTGGATCCGTAGCCTTCGATTCAAGAGTTTCTGCGCTGCCCTTCGATTCCTGATTATGCATAGATTGTCCTCGTTGGGAAAGGTGTATCCAGACCTATCTGTCCCTAGCCTAGGCTCACTTCAGTCTACTGCATCGATTTAGTCTCCTACTGTCGAAGCTTGCTTCCTCCGATTGCTGTTCCCGCGCCATTATCAACTACTTTTTTTTTGCTCCATATCACACATTATCCGTCTCCAGCGTCGTCAGCAAAGGCCGCAGCTTACTTACCTGTCTCCCTCTATTATCTCACCCTTTCCAAGCTACCGGATGTGAAACTCGTCTCCCATCGCGAGTCTTACATTTGCTACTGCAATTAGCTCCCCGTCATCCGCTCACTGCCTATTCGGACCTGTGTTGACCTAGGCCCAACTCAGGAATAGAACTGGGTCGAATCGCGAACCCAATACATCATCCTTCCAACCTCCACCTTTTCACCTGGTCGAGCAGATTTTATCAACCCGTCTTTGTGGTTCATCGCATCATCCCTCGAGCCATTCCATCAATTACAAACCCCGCATTGTCATCTCCAATCTATGTATGTGGTACGCTTTTGACGCTACTTTCCGAACCGAAGAACCTCGTACGCGCGGAACATCCCTCGATTGACGATTCGGACCTTATCTGTGGACGACGGCGGCTCGAATCCTCGCTCTTAACAGCACCTATCGTTCAGATTGGCTCTCCAACATGGTTTTTTGCACCTATTGCGGGCAATCCTTCACTCGAGACGAGCACTTGGAACGCCATATTCTCACACGTAAGCCCATATCTTCACCATATCCATCTTCACCATGTGCTTATTCTCTGAATCCGTATAGACACCAACGTTAAGCCGTTTAAATGCTTCACCTGCCACATGAGCTTTGCCCGACGGTAAGCGCCTCTGCGTACCCGACACTTCAACGTCGTCTTCTCTTCGTACAGCCAACACCGATTTGGATGTTTGTTGATGAGAGAAGCTAATACACCTCTCAGTGACTTACTCCAAAGGCACTACACAGTGCACGGTCGAGATGCGAATAATCAAGAGGGTCTTCCTCCGAGCGCTGGAATAATACCGAAATCTGCGGGACGAACGCCGATTGCGTGTAGTAACTGTGCCAAAACGAAGACGAAGTGCGACAAGAAGTTTCCCTGCAGTCGGTGCGCGCAAAGAAACCTCAAATGCACATTGCGTCCGACTCGTCGGGCGTCCAAAAATGTGACCAGGGTTGTGCCTCCAGACGAAGCTGCTGGTACTGGAAGCTCGGGCGAAGGCGGCAATAACAACAATAACAACGAATCGCAAAACAACTCGGGGGGCAATTCTCCAGCTCGTCAGGATGGCGGTTCGCCTCATCAGCAGCCCCAACAACCTTCGAATGGGCAACCTTCACCTCAACCGCCACAACAGCCTACATCACAACTACCCACGGCGCCGCACTCGCGCAAACCATCCCTAACGCAACCAGCGCAGCATATTCACACAATCACTCCAGACGAGAAGCCACTCATTGTCCCGATCACCACCGCTACACCTCCTTTTTTCGAACAGCACTCTCCCCCCAATGCGCTCGCTTCACTCCCTCCTGCATTATCCCCACTTCCGACACCCGTCAATGGCTTCGTGTCACAAACACCCATGTCTGGCTATGACGACTTCGTTAGGACAGTGCGTGACAACTCCGATGACACTAGCCCAAGGTTTATGATGGATCCCTGGAATACCTTGCCGATGGGCCAGGAATTCGATCCAATGCGAATCGATCCATCTCTGATGATGTCCATGAACATGGACATTAGTATGGGTTCTTCTGCTGATGGTCTCCTCGGCATGATACCCGAGATGTCCCCGTCACATGGGTTTGGTCCGGTTCCAACACCGCTCCAGACTCCGCAAATGGACGAATCCTTCTCCGACCTCCAGATCGGAAGTTCGGCAGCGATGTTCTATCCTTCAAGTCGACAGACATCCATTGTCGATGCGGGAATTCCAGACCTTGGTGCTATTATTGCTGCTCAAGATGGTTGGACAGTCTTCCGTTGTACGCCGTCAATCCCTTCAACCTCTTGTCCCCGGACCGCTAGACTTAACCTCGAACGTCTCGAGCAAAGTCTCAAGAATCATGAGGGATGGAGCAACTGGAGACCAGTGCTTGACGAGGCCGACTACCATCATGAAGGCCGGGTAGACGTAGCGAAGATTTACGAGGTCACGCGCGACAAGCTCCTTGCTATCACTCAGAGCATTCTGCACAAAGCTCTGGATATTCACAAAGATGGCTCCAGTAGCTCTCCAAGCAGCGGCGAGTCTCCGGGGTCAACTGCATCGAACTTTGTCATCCTCCCCCCTGCTCATGTGCTGGACCTCTTTCTTCGTTCTTATGCCAACTCTTTCGAACGCTTCTACCCAACAACAGCTCGCGGGCTCTTGGATGCGAATGAGTTGATGCAAAACTACAATGACAAAGCATCAAGTCTGCTCATTCTTATGATGATCGCACAGGGTGCAATGACGATTCCGTCGATCGAGGCTCGCTGGTTGACTGGCGGCTTCACTGAGGCGTGTCGCATCTCGCTTTTCGATCTTGTTGAAAAGAACATTATCCTGGCTAGTGATCCCATCGTTCTGCGGGCAGCCCTTCTCTTCACTGTTCAAGCGGCGTGGAGTGGCGACAAGTGGCAGATGGATATCGCCATGGGTCAGCGGGGCATGTACTTCTCCATGTTACGACACTCTGGCATTCTCGAACCACGGCAAACTTCATCAACGCATATGAATGGAAATGCGACGGCCGATAGTCTGTGGAGGGATTGGATCCTGCAAGAAGGTCGAAGTCGGTATGTGACGACAATTCTGATGGGCTGAGAGGATTTCATCCCCGGTCCGGCCTCGGGTCTTGTCTCGCTAACCCTTTTCAGACTAATTTACTCATGGGTAATGGTTGATCAAGATCTCTCCTTGTTTCACGACGCTGCGCCTCTGTTTTCCGTGACCGAGTTCGGGGCGCCGATGCCAGATGCTGATGGATTGTGGCGAGCGAAGAATGCTTCGGAATGGTCCGATATCTTCAGCCAGGTGCATGAGTTCGCTAATGGGTATTCGTCGGTGGGTTCAGGTGCGAGGCCACTGAGCCTGCGAGACCTCTTCCGTCATTTCCTCGATGACGAGATAATTGCCCAAAACATTCAACTCACTCCCCTTCATCTCCGTCTGCTCTTGCATCCGCTTCAGACTATGGTGTGCCAATACTGCCAACTCCTCAGTTGTTTCTCCGACAGCATGGCATCGAGACAGCGGTCACGAGCCGTTACGGCAGCATCGACCCGTGTTCGTCTTGAGGAAGTTCAATCGTTGCTACAACGATGGTTCGAATTGGCGGAAAGGTACATGAAGAATAACACCCTCTGTCCGCTTATGCAGGCCAACCTGGTCATGTTTCACCTCATCAGCCTCAACGCCGTCACCGACTTCCCAGAGATCGAGCGACTCGCGCGGCGCGAAAGCGTCGACGGTTCGTACCAGCAGCTTCTCTGGATTCACAAGAAGTGTATCTCAGACGTCCACGAGGCCATCTTCCACTCGGGACAAATTCTCAGAATCATCCGGGAAATGCCAAGGGGTATCAGGCCTCCATGGTGGGCTGGTGCTGTCTACCGTGCCGCTCTCGTGCTTTGGACAGATTCTTTGACTCACAATGAGTCGCTTAGTCCCAATCATCAGGGACAGTATCATACCCCAGGTCCTAACCTTCCCGTTGATCGTGTGCAAGCAAGCGATCCTGCAATTATCCGATACGTGACGCGCAGAGAAGGGGTCCCCGTCTTGACAAAGATGGACGGCGCCTCGGTGTCAATCGATAACGGCTTCACCGTCCTTTCTCACTGCATTGATGTCGTCGATGAGGGGATTGCGACTAGATTTTCCGACGGCATCCGTGGAAAGCTCGAGAAGTTGGCAAGAGGGTGAAATATTGTCTCCATTTTTCCCACCATTCTTTTGCTCATCATCAAAGCATTGTCCAAAGAGGGGACTGCGCTGGCGATGATTGTCTTTCTTCTATCTCTTTTCGATAGATCCTTTCTCTTAGCCTGATCCGGAAGCGCTCTTGGGTCGTTTACAGGCCTTAATTTCAGTCTGTTCAATATCGTTGAAGTGGAGTACTGTAGGCGTAAGGTGAATGGCATTCGAAGGGTCGATTGGAGTTCCGGTGGTCTGTCTAGTTTTCGCATGATCTAGATCTGTTTCTCTCTTATCATCGTTATTCCAAGAAGTCTTGCTTTAGTAATGTATAGTACAGCAGTGTTCTGGTTAAAGGTGGCAACGGAAGGGGAGGGGAGAGGGGGCGGATGACGGCGACTCATCTGCTTTATTAGAAAAGCGTTCCAGTGCGTTGGTCCATCTGATTTCACATGCCAATCATGTATTGTGGTATTGGCCAATGAGGTAGAGATGTTTCTCTATATCGAATAACACTGAGGCCTCCCACATTCTTTTATCCTCAATTTCTGGCATCCGGTCAATAGTCCGCTTTGCACCGTGCAAGATAACAAGTAAAATTCTTTTTCGTGACGAGCTGTCGTTCGTATACGGGGTTGCATTGAAGCGAGATGATTGTGTTGTAATATTTTCTTCGCTTTCGGATTCATCCGTCTGTGACGCTTTCCACGCGGTGATTTGTTTCGTTGTTTGGCGTATTTGACGCTTATGAGGTTCTGGTGGTGAGGGTTGGTGTCGTTTGATGAGTTCTAGGTGGGCGATGGCAAAGGAGGGTATTGTGTTAGGGTGGAATGGTTGTCAAAAACCGAGTGTGCGGGGACTGGCACGCTTCTTAAAGCACAGACAGCGAGCCCGAGGAGTCTAAGAGAATGGGAAAGGCATCCATCCAGCAATTCTCCGAACCGAAGTCTGGGATCCGATGGACTAATAGGACTTTAAAGAAATGCGAGTCATATTGTCCAAGAAACGGGGCCGGAAAACACAACGGCTATCGAAATTGGGGATTGCATGAAGTACCAGGAAACTGCGCCTTCTGTATTGTTACTGTATACCGTCCCCCCAAGTCATTTCCCGCACTCCTTCATCACACGACGCTATACGGCCCGCAAACAGGCGCAGTGGATCATCACAGGGCGGATGTCGGCTTGCGTACCTATGTATGTCTAAGCGCTGCAGGACGATGGTGGACCAAACCCGTTCTTTCTGTAATCCATGTCAACGGTGGCAGATGGTCATTACGGCAATTAATCTCATTGGTTGAATTGCGAGACCACTTCTTACTTTGCAAGCATAGGGTGGCATGATATGCGGAGGATTCACTTAAATTCAGGGCATGCCGTGATGATCGTCGATTCAGACAACTGTGTACAGGCTTCAGGGTGATTGCAACGCTGTATGGGTGGAAATTCGTTGCACAACAACGCCCGTTAGTACCAAAACGTATTGCTGCAGACGCCTTCTTGAAAGCATACGCGTCTTGGAGGTAGTCGTTTATCTCAGACACATATCCAATGAACAGAAGAGATGGGGAGGCGGATGGTGCAAGCATTTCGCTGTACAGACCAACGCCGAAATATATGTAACACTTCCCAAATTGGTTCTGACTTCCCTTCTGTTTATATTCCACTGGTATTTCGCAGCTTTCAACTTCAAGTTCTATGCTTGGAGCTTTTTGCCCTCACTACTCTACCAGAATACGAGTCCCGGTAGCCGAGTTGCGTGACGGCTGCACTACATTGACAGCAAAAGAACCGTGCGATCGGAGTGGAGTATCGGAAATCTCTGATCTTTCCTAATGCGGATTCTAGCATATCAGCCTGTATTGTAAAACGTCGGTGATCCGGCGGTTAGGGACACCGTGATATTTGGGCTTTTGCAACGGCCTGCGCAACAGCTTTAGATGATATGGCTTAGTATTATGCAGGCTCGCGGTTTTTTTGCGGGGATTGCGTATTTAGAGGGCCGTTAATTGATGGCTAAACTTGTTTGAGTTCGTAATGGGGATGGCATTTTGATATTTCCTTCAGTAGTGGGTCGTGAGCAGATCACCTTGAGACTGGTAGTGGTCTTACATCTCTTCAAATTCCAATAGAATCAGATATAGGCAGACAAATCCCCATATCAAGTGGCTTGAAAGCTGTGTTTTTGAGGCACGGTACGAATTTTGAGCAGTGACGGTAGCTTCTCGAAAGCAATATTGGCCGGAACTTCCCTCATTGTTCCCCTAGAATATGCTAATGAAGTTGAGCTCCGGTGACGTGAAGCATGACCCACCATCCTATTCGTATTTCTGGCCTATGAAGCGGATGAAGCTACGGAGAATGAGGGGAAGAGCGACATCAATGCCGTTGTGGCATAGCTTCACTCCACGTCGCATTTGCAGGGTACGCCCAATATGATATTATGGTTGCAGATTCTAGTGTGCTCTGTAAGCAATATATATGATGGGGCAATACCACCCCGGAGTCGCCTTTGTGGTGGTCAGAATGCTCCTGCTGAACGGCCATCACTGACACCATACAGGCGCATTTGCAGCCCGTTGCAAACCAGTCTCAGATTTGGCAATAGAAAGAAGCTGGTAAAGTACACTGTGAGATATTGAACAAGTTTCCAGTATGGATGCTGATGCGTATGCCAGGCGTACGGTCTGTCACTGCGGCACTGTGCGCGCCCATTGTCGTATCAAGGTATCTTTCGGGGCGATACCTATATTACCGTATCTCCAATTCATCGGCCTTAATACTCCGAACTAGAAATCGTTTGAAGAATTATCCGGGCGCTATGAAAAGCCAATGACTCTGCTGAGCTTTGGGGAGTAGGAGCAGGTTGAGCTATAATTCGACGCTTGGATCTTACCCGCCAAAATAACCGTCGCTTCTGTGGTAAATTGACTACTCTCCAGCGGAGATCCATGGCGACGAGGTTCATATCCGGTCTGATGGCGGCCGCTGACGTACTCAGGTTGCATCTTCGTAAGTGAAGCATTTCGCCTCTCATGAGTATATCAGCGCCCCCTCTCATACGGAACGCTGTATCTCGTCCTCGAACTCCTTGAGATATCTTTTCCCTCTTTAATGCTGTCGTGCTCATGGTCTTGTGCTTCTGCGGTTAGTATGGTGAGTTCATCCCATAGTTCGTCAAGTTCCATTACTTCAGTCTATCACCTAGATGTTTTTGGTTTCTTCTAGTAACTTTACTCAAACATTTCCTACTCACATATCATTGTGCTTCCTCTTTTTGCACTTTCAGTTCGACGATATTGGGTTGTAGCTGTGTCCATTTGTGCACGGGCGGCCGATCCTACCCGAAGACAAGTTTGGGGAGCCGATAATGGCGCTTGCGGGAAACGGCTCTATTGACGTTTACCCGGATTTCGAGACGACATTGTCTTTCGGACTTCCACAGTGCGACTGGGCACTGGACCTGGGGACCCATCGAAGGTCGAGGAAAGGACGGAGGTGTCTTCGGCACGGTGTCAATCACTGGACGGCATATTCATTTAATCACATGACTGATTTTCTTCACACCTCTCGTTTGACATTACAGTACACAGATAATGTCGAAGGTAGAGCTTGGGGCTGGAGCCATTTTCGGTTAGCGTTTTCTTCCCCGCAGCTTCCTACGGATGTACACAGAATTCAAACTCTCTTCTAGACCCTGTCTTTGCGTGAGGGAAAAAAAGCATATTACGTTCGTCACTGAATGCTCTCGCATCTGTATCGCAACGACACTGACCGCTATTCAGTCATTTGATTGTACTCCACAGCTATTCCCACATCCAATCTGTGTTCGGAACGAACTTTCGGCCCCGCACTTCTCCGAGTGCCCGGCAGAACATGAGGGCAGCCACACGCATCACTGGCTCTCCTACGGCAATTATCCAATCGGAACGGGGGTGGCGCAGGCACGAAGAGCTCCATCTCTAGCATACACGGCAGGGCTCAATGCTCCGACCCCGTTGCCGTTACGGAGAATGTCAGTTTAGAGAGTGCAAGATGAAATGTTTGGCCGTGGGGAGCAGCGCAAGGGTGGGTAAGCCTACCGTCTCTCGACTGTCTCCAATTGTCCGCTTGAGTACCGAAGAATGAAGGCCTATATAGCTAGGACCTTTCATGAGCTTTCTGCAGTACCATCCTCATCGCTCATCGCATTCACATCCAACACCACTTCGTCACCAACCCAACACAAAATCATACAACCGCAATGGCTTCTACTCAAACCCCCACCTGGAGCTTGGAGGGCAAGGTTGCCGTCGTCACTGGTTCGGGTAAGCACTCTCCATTTGGCATTCCAAGTGTTTCGGTTTCCTAACGATCCAATAGGCCGTGGTATCGGTAAAGAGATGGCACTCGAGCTCGCCCGCCGCGGCGCAAAGGTCGCTGTCAACTATGCCAACAGTTCGGAAGCTGCAGAGCAAGTCGTTAAGCAAATCAAGGAGATGAAATCAGGAGCCGACGCTGTCGCAATTAAGGCCAACGTCGCCAACGTCAAGGACACGCAAAATCTCATGGATGAGGTTGTCAAACACTTTGGAAAGCTCGACATTTGCTGCTCCAACTCTGGTGTTGTGTCGTTCGGGCATTTTAAGGATGTGACTGAGGAGGAGTACGACCGTGTCATGCAAATCAATACCCGTGGCCAGTTCTTCGTTGCTAAGGAGGCCTACAAGAGGATGGAAGTCGGTGGCAGGATCATTCTCATGGGCTCCATCACTGGTCAGGCTAAGGGTGTTCCCAAGCATGCCGTCTACTCTGGCTCTAAAGGTGCTATCGAGACCTTCGTCAGGTGCATGGCTGTTGGTAAGTCAATTCAGATCAACCGGCTTCTTCGAACTATACTAACATGAGAACAGATGCCGGTGAAAAGAAGGTTACTGTCAACTGCGTTGCCCCTGGTGGCATCAAAACCGACATGTATCACGCCGTGTGCCGTGAATACATCCCAGGAGGTGACAAACTTAGTGACGACCAGGTTGACGAGTATGCGTGCACTTGGTCACCACACAACCGCGTTGGCCAGCCTATCGACATTGCTCGCGTGGTCTGCTTCCTTGCCTCTGGAGACGGTGACTGGGTCAACGGCAAGATCATTGGTATTGATGGTGCTGCTTGCATGTGAGAAGTTCTGGAAGAGAAATTTCCTTTATCTGTCTACAATTGTGTGCGCCTAGAAGAATGTTCGTATATCATCATTCATGGCATTCCGAATGTACTAGAGAACATTAAATGACAAACCTAATCCATGTTGGCATCCTTGCACGTCTTGGTGCCAAATTGATGTCTGATGTTCTCATGCCTCACCAGGCTCCTATCAAGGCTTCAAAAGCGTCTCAGCTAGGCACCCGGGCAACAAAATTCTTCAATGCCTCATGTTCACACTGTTTTGCCATTTTCTCCGTGTTAAGCGCTCAAGGTCTCAATGCTCACTATCATCATGGTTGAACGCTGTAGGAAACGATATTCCCAAAACCACAACTCGACGACTCTTCTAAATCCATGTTCTAGTCCTTGTATGTATTTGAAGCTGAATTCTCTGAATCAGTGAATTATCAATCTCATAAGTTTTATGGATACCCTCATACCGTGTTGGTTCATGGGATGAGAACGCTAGACTTAGTCAGTCAACCTAGCCCATCACATCGCCGAGGCTGCTTCATCGCCACAACAAGCTTCGAAACGCCTTTCAAACATTTCCATCAGGCCACCCCAACTTCCTCAATTTTTCATCGCGATGATAACCCAGCTACGCACGACCTGAAATGTAGGCCTGTTGGTGCATATGCCAGTTTGGTCATCTAGAAAGCGCCTCCACACAAAAATTCTATCTGATATCTGTCAACCGCCGCTTCGTCGGAACTTTTCGGTCTGGACGCTGACAGTTCGTCAGATTTTCCAGAGAATTCTCGCGGCAAGATGCAGCCCGGTAGCCACCTACAGATTTCAACGACACAAATCCAAATAGTCGCCTACCTGCTTCACAATGCTCCCTGTTTGCAACGCAACCCAGCCTCGGCGATGCAGACCATCCTTTAGCTGTCAGAAGAGCTTAAGCCATTCACGATGTCGAAGTAGAGTTTCACTAACAGCCAACTAATCGCCTAGTAGGATCACGTACCAAGCTTCCAGCACGGTGTGCATCAAACCAAACGATCTAGCTCGGCATGAAACGGACGCCATGCACACAAGAGACCTTGCCAAGTCGGATCACTGCTGGCCGTTCACGAAACACCAAGCTTCGAGCAAATGGTGCGATACTAATCCGGAAAGTTGACAACCTGGCCTGGCTCCATGGGGCATTGCCACGTACCCTCTGTTGACGAGCCTGGCTTGACCGGATGCAGGAGTTCGTCCTTCATGGATGGAACAGGTATGACACCGGAATGCCTTTGACGGAACTTTCTTTCGCCGTGACTTGACTACGTGCAGGCAGCCCAAGACCTTTCATATTTAGTCCATCTCCCAAATTAAATCCTGCCCATCCACTTCTGCCCAGCCAGCCTGATCAGTAGCCGTCGTTCTTTCTAATATTTTATTAGACTCTACTTTCTTTACTCTAATTTTTGCGAGTAGCCCCGGCGGCTCTATTCTATTCACAATGACGTCTGGTACAGTCTCTTCTCTCTTCGTTCTGCTGCTGAGCTGCACGCCAGCGTTGGCGCAGACGCAGCAGAACCCCAATTCGAATGCGCAGGCGGTGCAGTTTAATCAAGTACTTAATGTCAATGGCGATGTAAGTAGACTTGTCTTCCAAACCAAAAGATGATAAAACCTAACGGACACAGATGCAACTCAACGCATTCCAATTCCCGGATCGGTCAAAGGTCGAGACGTTTTCGCAGAAGCAGCAGCAAATAATCGTTAATCAGAACACTCCCTCCGTTCCTCCCAACCAGGTCACTGGGTCCACTGGTCAGCCCTTTGTGGCTCTTATGTCGCAATCCATGAACATCAATACGAATGGCGCGACGGATCTTGTCGGTGGACAGGTAGAGCTCGTGATGGACCCGCAAATGCTGCAGCAGAACGCCGTCAACCCCGATAACGCCTACGTTGCTAAGCTCTCGCCTGATAGGCAAACGTGGATGATCCAGGAATCGATGAGGAGCGTCAACATGTAGGTTTATGTTCACCAAACTACGAATCTTATGCTAATCAAAACTAGCTCCGACAACACTGTCCGTATGGTGAAGCGTCAGCAGCTCGATGGCGAGTACATGGCTCTCGGTCGTCAGACCGTGGAGACTAACACCCAGCTCACCCCCTTCGGCAACGATGGCTCAACTCAGGTTGCCATCCAGGGAACTGGTCTCCAGGAGAACGAGTTCCAGGACGGATTCAGGATGTCAGTGCGAGCTACTCAGCCGATGACCATGAACGTAAACGTCAAGAAGGGTATTGACACCAGCCAATTGGCCGCTCTTCCCGGCCAGCAGTCTGTCAATGACTACAAGTACTCCGTCACTACCAATCTTGCCGGTGTTCAGCCTAACCTCAACCGTCAAGTCACCGTCGTTCAGATGCCCAGTGAGTATCTTATTCCTATACCTACCATACAAGAGCTAATGATGTAAAGTCAATCCCCAACGCATCCAGAACATGATGCAAGCTATGGGCGTCCAGGCCGGAGGTCAGGTCCAGCTCTCTGTCGCTCAACGTGGTGTCCTCCAGAACCCCGGTGGTGCAACTGGCAACCTCGGTGGTGTTGGTTCTCCTCCACCTCAACGACGCGCTCGCGGCCTCTTCAGGCGCCAGGCTGGAACCCCCACTAACGGCAACAACCCCGTCGCTACCCAGCTTCTTCTCGCACCCACTTTCACACCCATCAATGCTCAGGTCGTTCTTGATACCGTCAACATGAGGGTTGCATTCCCCGTCTCTGCTGTCGATGGCGAGTTTATTCTCACCATGCAGACCGCCGCCGCTCAGCCCGGTCAAGGACAACAGCAACCCCGTCCCCAGCAGGGCGGAGCTACTCCCCAGCAGGGCGGAGCTACTCCCCAGCAGGGTGGAGCTACTCCCCAGCAGGGTGGAGCTACTCCCCAGCAGGGCGGAGCTACTCCTCAGCAGGGCGGAGCTACTCCTCAGCAGGGCGGAGCTACTCCCCAAGGCGGAGCTGCTCCTGCAGGTGAAGCTCCTCGTCCCGCCGAAGGTCAGACTCCCGCAAGCGAAGGTCAAGCTCCCAAGCCCGCTGCTGAGGGTGCCGGCCGCAACGGAACCGCACCTGCTGCTGCCGAGGCGAAGCCCGAAGCTGCCACTCCCGAGGGCGAGAAGAAGCCCGCCGCCGAGGGTGAAGCGAAGCCCGCCGCTGAGGGAGAGAAAAAGCCCGAACGCCGCCAGGAGAAGAAAGACGACAAGGAAGTATCCGGCGAAGTTGCGCCCATGGGCTCTGTCTACCTCACCATGCGCGAAGTCACCAGAATGGCCGAACTCGACAACTGGGGAGGCCAGGCTCCGATCTCCCAGATGATGAACGATTTCGTCAAGGCGAACAACGGCACCTCGAACTAGAGGCGAGATTTCCTCGTTCTTTGGAATCGCTGTTGGTACTTGAAGGAGGGAGAGAAGAGACAGGGTTGGGAACGAGGGTAGGTAGACGATTAGATTGATGAATACGAAAGAACGAGGTTGCTGCTTTATGTTTTGTATCTTTGATTACCCTCACTTCCCTTTACTGTTCATAATTATCTCTCCCATGTCTTTCTCTGTCGGATCATACCTACGAGATATTATCTTATTAACACCGTAATAGTTTGCGTATATACAAATACATCATCAGGGTGGCATTCAACTCCCAACTTGTGGTCGCGAACATAACCCCATTCGCCATGTCTCCGGGACTCAGAAGCTGGCTATGCCACTGTCATCTGTCTCATCTTCACACATTCCCAATTCAGTACATGTTGCAGATACATCGGACCGAATTTTATTTGTCATGTTTCACATGCGATACGTCACTTCTTTTGCTCCTTCTCGTCGTGTTTTGCGACTGCGTGGCAAACATGCAATTCAGTCACACCGGGACCGCATGCTGTACGGATGCAAGACTGCCGTGGCGCGTCGTTACTATGGTGAGCAGAAAAAGAGAAGGTGGTTTGTGATCGAGAGATAAATACGAGCCTGAGATCTGCCTAAGGCTCATGAGGATACGCTGGTGGGGTGAGGAAACTTTGGATGAAGAAAGTGTTGACGAGTATATATCTCCATTTGATAATTGCCAACGATGACGATTATCACATTCAGCACCACCGTTCAAGTCCACGAATTCTAATAGATTGACCAAGGACTTCAAAGCTTAATAAACGTTTTCCTCGTTTTTCGCAATCCTCCCCTCTTCCATTTGACAATTCCAGTAAGACCATCTGCTAAACAAAGGTGGAGACCATGAGTATCCTGGGGCTCAGCCTCAGCATCCTTCTTGGCTAGTAACGGAGACGATAAGTATCCTGAGGCTCGGCCTCGGCATTTTCCTTGGCAAGCTCGCCTGTTGGAGAATATCAATGGTAGCCCAGCACCAAATCTTGTTCTTTATATACATTTTGATCAAGCAGGAGAATGTGTTTGATGTTGGCTTCTTCTATCTATCCAATCACCCAATAGCCACTTACTAGAATATGTATAACGTATTCCACCACCGAGCCGGACAAACCACCGAGCCGGACAAACCACCGAGCCGGACACTTTTTCTTGGCACGACCAACACCACGTACGAAGAGTAATGTATCTACAACGCAGCACTATACTAACTCAGCAAGAAGGTAGAATTTAGCTAGCTCTTTAGGCCTATAACTCTGGCTAGTTTAAGAGTATACGACGCGCTGCAGCAGCCTTTAATGTATAATATTAGTAGGTTACTAAACGGCTTTATAGAATAACATT
>JAGQEM010000091.1:0-45160 GCA_019202945.1 Corynespora olivacea
GCAGCCGTTTCAGGTTGCGTATATCCTTTCATCCCACCCGTGCGTAGATAGATCCTCTTTACAAAGAATTGATCAATCATCTTTGTCACCCTTGAGCGCGCGCATACATTGCCCATTCAACAACAACAGTAATAAAATTCAACGTAAAAACCTCATCTCGATCACCTTTCTTTAATGAAAGCACCACCCCAACCATAAACTCCGCCATTTCCCCCCTCCCTACTCCAACCCATCATACACCCCCTTCTCCGCCATGAACCAAGCGGTCAAAACCTTCGCATCCCCAAACGGCAACACCTGCCCCGCAATCATGCCCGCAACCCCCTTCTCTCTATCAGCCCACCAGTACAGATTCGCCAACCCCGCCCAAAACGCCGTGTTCGCGCCCCGTCCGGTCATCCCGGGCGCGATGGTGAGGAAGAAGCTGAGGCCCCAGCCTTGGGGCGGGTTGCCCTCTTGTGGGTAGAGTTCGGGGATCGGGTTGGTGAGCGTGGGGTCGGCGGATGACATGCCTAGGGAAGGGTTGGTTGGTTGGTCAGTTGGTCAATGGTAGGGTGGTGGATATAGTATATGGAAAGGAAGGGATGGGCTTTTAGATTGGAGCGAGGGCAGTGAAGAGGGAAAGGGGAAAGGGATGATGCGTACCAGCACGTGCAAAATCCGGAGATTCGGGTATCTGGTTCTCCCACATCAACTTGACGGTTTCCTCCTTCAAAACGCGCACGCCCGTCTCAGGGCTCTTGCCATCGTTCAGCAGCATGGCGAGCACCTTGACGTACTCCCTCGGTTTCCCAAACAAGCCTCCACCCCCCGAATGGAAGAACTCCCGCTCTTCTTCTTTCGACTTCACGTCCAACGCGTTCTGGTACGCATGCGGTCTTTCCTTGATTTCGCCGGTGGTCGGGTCGCGCTGGTGCTGGGCCGCGAAGTTGGCTCGCATGGAGGGCGTAGGGAACATGGTGATGGAGGTCATGCCGAGGGGGGCGAAGATGTGGGTTTGGAAGTAGTCGTCCAGTTTGGTGTTTGTGACGCGTTCGAGGATTATGCCGGCCCAGTCCACGTTGACCTAGTGATGGGCCTGTCAGTCTGATTGGTATACTCTTCATCGGTGCTCTCCTTTGGATAGGTACCATCCATCTAGGAACGGGGCGAAGGAAGGCATGGTGGACTCACGCCATAGCTCCACATACTGCCTGGCTGGGCGACCAATGGACTTCTCATGATGTCGCCTGCATCTCCTTTGAATTCGTCGATCCCTTGCCCCTTTACGCTGGGGTCGAGGAACGAATACCCGAAGCCTGCCGTGTGCGCAAGCAACATCCTCATCGTCACGCCCTTCTCCTTCTCCGCCCCGTTTACCCCGTCCGCATACACCTTCTTTTCTTCGATCTCGGGTGCGATCTTTGCCACAAAGTCTGCATCGTCGAGCGGAATCTTTCCCTGCTCGACCAATTGCAGGACAGCGATGGTGGTGATGAGTTTCGTGCACGACGCGATCCAGAAAGTGGTATCAAGATCCATAGGCTCTTTGGAGGAGATAGAGCGCGTCCCGCTGGCGTGAGTCACAAGAGGGTTACCGGATTTGTCGATGGCGATGAAGACGAGGCCATTGATTCCGGTGCTGCCCTCTTTGACTACGCCGTCGAGAACGGACTCGACAGTTTGCGTGCCCTGGGCTGAGAGAGGCATGGTTGCGGGTACCACCTGTTGGGTTTACTGATTGAAGTTGTGGTGAAGGATAATGTGGGCTAAAGCGAAGAGGAAAAGAAATGTCGAAAACGCTGTTATGCATGGGCTCAACCCTTTTTATACCTGTAGCAGAACGACGGACGCCATTGGAATTGCGGGTGCACTACGTACGTTCCCTGCAGCAAATGAGGTACATCATAGGAACCACAGCTAGTATGCCAACTGGTTGTACCGTAGCGGAGAGTTCGAGAGGTTCCAACCACAGAGCTTCGCACCTGTGCTAGCTGAATTCAGATAGATAGAGGGCCGGATTGGGGGAGGCTTCAGGTCAACCTGACCTGAGATTTACCTCGGCTGACCTGAGATTGCGCAAAATGGACTAGTGTAGAAAAGTTTTCCATGTCAGGTCAAATTTGCTAATAAGTAACTATTTAAGGCTTAGTTGATATATATTTTGTCCGTACGAGGTAACTTCAGATGTGATCCTCACATAACTGTAGCACCGTGTGTAACCGTTTCAGGTTAAGCATATCTTTCATCCCATCCACGCGTAGATAGGTACTCTGTATACAGAATTAATCAATCATCTTTGTCAACCCCCCGCGCGCGTATTACCGTGATGATTAACCATGATTACTACAGAGCCTATTTAATATATTTAAATATACTTAAAAAGTGTTTAGAACGTGTTTAGAATATATTCTAGATAGGTAAGAATACGTTCCAAAAACGTTCCAAATACATTTTAATATATATTATAAAATAGAATATATTCTAAACACGTTCTAAATATATTCTAAATACATTCTAAACGTGTTTACTAGTAGCTTAGTATACTAGCTATATCTACCTAGCCCCACGCTAACCTAAATCTCAGGTCAGCCGAGGTAAATCTCAGGTCAGCCGAGGTAAATCTCAGGTCAGGTTGACCTGTCGCCACGGCGTTGTCAGCACATTCGAGTAATTTACTAAAAGTCTCAACGCACTGCATTCATAGCCACTCTTTTATATGTATGCTACGAGACCTTTCAACTTGATATGATTAACATGATACTGTTATGAAAGAGGACGTCGTTGGGTTTGGTGATCGGTTTCAATTGAAGTCGTAATTGCATTGCTTCCTGATGAAGCGTCATGGGTATCAAAAACTGGTACCTTGGGGACTACCCCGCAAATGTCGCTGCGGGGCACTGACTATATGACGATCGTCAGCTCTGCCTTTGCAGGGCTACTACTGTGTAGAGCAGAGGTAAGGGCTGGACCGTCTAGGCTTACGTAGTATGCCACATTTACCCCACCATCAACATACTAGCCCCAGGAGGCGCTAGTCTAATCAAACACCAAGCAAAGCAATGGGGTTGGTTCCAATGAAAGACCGGCCCCAGCATTGGTTCTGTCTCGGATCCCCACCGTTCTCAAAGAGCGGGCCAAGTATCGGATGAGACTCATTCAATTGTCTCCATCAAGTCGGTCCAACTTCAGCGCCCCCGTAGAGCCGCAATCGCAGTCTTGATTTCCTTCAAGCCGGCCATGAGCAATGGAACGGCAACAGGCCCAAGCAGCGGAAGATATACAGCCACTTTGTGCTCGTCGGGGAAGTATACCTGGCCAACCATGGAGCGCTCAAAGAAGGCCTTTTCAGCCTCACCGTCTGCGATCCTAGCATGCTCGAGTGCTCCCTGAAAGCGTCCGTCGCGTAGTTGGTCACAGGCTTGCTGCAGATGGGCTAATGCGAGATCAACGGATTTGGCCACCGAGTCGGGGACAGGGATCGACGGCAGCTTCTGGTAGACTTGGGCAAGTGCACCCAGGGTCGAAGATGACGAGAAAATGAGAGAGGCAGCACGAACTCGCGTCAACGTCGAGAGCCTAAGGGGTAGTGAAGATGGAGTTTGAGGGAGTCCAAGAAGGGATACCAGCTGGTTCGAAAAGGTGTGCATGATTGGTGCGAGAGCTTCTTTTGATAGAACCGCTCGTGGGGCTGCAACATCGTCTGGTGGGTGAAGATTGAGAATGGCAACACCACCCCATTGGGGGACCAGCCAGCTGCTTGCTCCGCTCTCCTTGATAAGCAGTGGGGACTGACCCGTTTCCGGGACATAGAGTGCAAAGTTGACAGTGGGGCCGTGACCGATACTGGGACTGAGAGGCCATTCGGCAGCATTGATGAAACCGCTGAGATCTTCTTTGCGCAGCGTCCATGCCTTCAAAGACTCATCATACTCGGGCTGTTGGATAGAAGGCGAGAAGGTCGCGTAGAGCTGAACCTGGGTATCGATGGTGAAACTGCTGATGGTCGAGAACGACTCCAGCAAGGGCGACAGGTACTGCTTCAAGGCGTCCTCGATCTCCCAAGCCGAAGGAGCCGCTGTTGGCGTGAATAGGGAGAAGGTCAAATGGTAGGTGGGCGCATATTTGAACGCCCTGGTTGACTGGCGCTGAAGCCCGGCGGCTGTCTCTGGCGCCAACGAATTCACATTGGCCGTGTGGTCACCCGATGTGGTGGACAGCAGGTAGGCCAGCTGTGCCTGTTCCTCGGCAAATATCGTGTGCAGCTCGCGCGCAATAAAGGTGGCGAGCGGCGAGTCGGTCGAGGACGTGGTCGAGATCTGGCTCGGGGAGTAGTACACATCCAGCGTGGGCGAGTACGGTTGAAGGTGAGAGCGGGGGGTCTCTCCCGTCGCCACGGGTATCAGCCGAACAGAGAGCGCAATGTCCCTGTCTTCCCTCGTATTCACGGTCCCGTCTATGACGACCTGTTGCGAGGCGTTGGCCGTGGGCGGGGGGTCGACCGCCATCAGCCGGAGATGGTGGGCGGTGAATTCGTTCAGATCGTCGAGGGCATGCTGGGTGGTCTGGATGAAGTGGTGGGCATCCTGGGGCGACACGGGCGCCTCGACTGCGATGCGAAGAGGGAACACCGGTTTGCACGTCTGTGGGGGTGAGTGATGGATGGCCTCGATACGTGTCGGCACGGGTCGACTTCTCACCTTTCCCTCGGCCCACTCCGTCATGCTGTGGAGGGGCAGGTCCGCCCTGTAGATCGCCGTCGTCTTCCACCATACCGGGATCCCCAAGAGCACCACCACGGCCCAAAAGGACAAGATCACGAACCGCCGCAGCCGCAGACTCTGGCTCGACTCGGGGGGCGGTTGTCGCGTGTCGGCTGGTGCCGGTGCCGGTGCCGGTTGCGTGGTCGGGGGGGGAGAGGCGCCCGTGTCGGTCTTTGGCCTCGTCGGCGCGTTGGCGTCTTCTGGGGGTGCCATCGTGCGGGCGGTGGTGGTTGAGGTGACTTGTCCGCTGTCTGGAGGTTCCGCGTCTTGGCACGTGCATGGATCCCTGCATCAAACCACATCATTTCTTCATACATGGTGGAACTCCAAAAGAGGTCGATCAAGGATGGCGCCATTGCATGTAGACGTTGGCAGGGAACTCGATGATTTTTTCGCCGGTCGTGGCGTTCCAGAGATCGGCGGACAGGTCCTGCCAGCCGACGGTGGAAATGTATTGTCCGTCGCCGCTGAAGGACATGTCTCCGATAATGGGCGGGCCGCTGAGGGTGACGATGGGGGCTGTGGTGCTGTTCAAGGGCGCGTTGAGATCGTAGATGCTGCCGCATGTTGCTGCAAGTTTGTCGTTGGAGGAGATGTCACCTAGTTGGCCGCAATCGTACAAGATAGCTTCGCCGATGGGGTTGAGATCGGAGCTGACGCGTCGGCGCGAGATGGCAATTGGTGTGCTACCTTGTGACTCTGAGAGGCCAGTGAGTGCGTCATAGCCACCACTTTGACTTGCGTGCAGTGTCAGACCCGTTGCGTATTTGGAGGCAGTATCGATTTGGAGATCGATGGTGGCGGCTGTAGCGTTCGTGGTGAGATCGTGAAAGCGGACATGCGTGCCGTTGAAAAGAGCGAGATACTTTTCATCAGGGGTCACGGTGCTTTCGAAGTTGTCGTTGGGAACGGGGTCGTTGAACTGAATGCTGTAGTTTTCGGAGCCCCAGGCTTTAGGGTAGCCGGGAGCCCATTGAGCGGAGACGTTGTTCTTCGAAAACTCCGTCTTAATCTTGGGGACGATGACACCGTCGGCGGTGGTTTGGAACCCATCAGCTTCTGTGAGAATTGATGGGAGATTGCGTGAGGTGACAGCTTGAAGGTGGCCGGCGAAGGCACAAAAAAGAGCAAGAGTGGCCATGCTTGGAGCTTTGTGAAGATTTTCCGAGCTCTAACACAGCTGTAAAGTTTTTGGCAATCGTGGGAGTACTTAAGATGCAGCCAATTTATCTTGTCTAGCACAACACCCTTATGTCTTCCCCAGGAATTTCCTCGCCAGGTTGAACTGCTACCCTACCTACATTGTTGAAGGCTGTGCTTTCCAACCCCGGTCTTTGGTAGTTGAGCCAAACTTATCATAGCCTAATCGTGGAATAATAGTGCCACCCTTGCCGCCCTGTAAGTGGACGCGGATCTCTTTACTTGGTGTGTTTGCAATTTACATGCTGCATGTCATGTGTCCCTTTGTTCAGTCTAGGGTATTCGATTGACGGAAAGTGGTAGCATTGGGTAAAATCGTTTTGCTTATTCGGTCATGTTTGTCGGAACATCTGGGAGAAGTTGCTTCTTCACAGGTTGGCTGTTCGAACTATTGTAGGCAACAAGTGCGTCCGGATCCCTACTATTCATTAGTCATTTTGAATTGCCATTATTCACAACGTTTATGGGATAATGATAATGCAGGTGCTGGAAATTGCGGAAATGCAGCAATATATAATGCATGCTACCAGAGTGGACTCGCGTACGGACCCGAAAAAGGCCCGCCAAACCAGCGAAGACATTGTAGGTGTCAACGACTGAAGCGTTCCTCCAATTTCAAACCAATGGCTAACGGCGCTCTTTGAAAAATTGAACCCGGTATTACGCACTTCCCAAAGATAAACTTCATAGTCATTGGCGTCGTCTTCCGAGTGAGCGCCGTGTTTAGCTGCTGATTGCTCACATCAATTGTCAATCGTCGAATCCACCGTTTGCAATGACGCTGGTGTGACTTTGCGTGCGGTGACGCCTTGCCTATGGATTCGAACACTGCTCGTTGGTAGAAAGTCACACAGAGTTCGTCCTCTGTGAACACCTTCAACCTAAAGATCGACGTCGACGAACAGTGTTTCGCGCTCTTCAAAGTGCACGGCAGAATCTGTACAGCGAAGACACTCCAGCCGATCGAGCGGTACATTTTGCGATGAAGTATCTTATGGACAGGTTCTTTCCAAACGGAGGTACGTACTGTATAAAATTTGAGTGCTGAGGGTCAAACTCTTGCTGGGACAAAACATCACGCTCAAACCCAGGAAGGACAAGTCGGACAACTTAGAGAACGACATGAGTATGACGAATTACCTCTCCGAAGCTGACTCGATCCACGGTTTTTGTTCTGACATGCATACTAGTCTCCCGGAAGGACGGGCGCGACCCGAACGCGCTCGAGTTCACCGACGACGACCTCGTCAACTTGTCCGATATAGACGAGGAAGATCCCCCGCCGCCTTCGAGAAAGGTGTCCGAATGGTCCGAGGAAACCGACAGTGACGGCAAAAAAAGCAAAAGGAAGGAGAAGAAAGATGGCAAAGACCCAAAGCAGGATAGAGTGGACGGGAAGAACAAGGAAACGAAGGGCGGAAAGATCGACACTGCATTGGAGCAGCTCCGTGGATTTGCGGGCATGGCCGTGGAATTCATCAAAGCAATTCCCAAGAGGCCGGGCATTTAGATGGGGCGATTAACAGTTCCATTGCGTCGTGGGTGGGATGGTGGTTGCCATATGCTGCGTGCAATGGGAAGGGGAAGAAAGTGAAGGTGTAGTAGGGGCCGTTCCACAGCTTCGGCTGGCCTTCTGCCCCTGGCGTCTCACACTCAGCGTCTCCACTCCGGTGCATATTTGGTGCAATGTGGCGTCATCCTCGTCACGGGAGCATCCTTCGCGCCGAATAGGGTGGGTCGCCTGGTGATCTGAGCAACTGGGGAAAGCTCTGGGTTGCGGGGAAGCTGGGTCCGCCAAGGCTCCCTTATATGAGCCCCTCTATCAGCCCACCACCCGACAGTCATCTCACTCTCACACCATTCCAAAACACACACGTATACAGCTCCAAAATTCCATCATTTCTCCCTTCCCTTTCATCCTCTGCATACACAATCAGTCAAGATGAGTGCAATTGCCGACAGCAACGATGGCCCCATCGAGGTCATCAAGGTGCTGTTCACACTTTACCCGGGATACAACACCCTGGATGTCGCCGGACCCCTCGAGATGCTTAGCCGCGCGCTGCACAACTCCAAGGACAAAGGTGAGCTTTTTCCTGTCATATGGCCGAGTTTTCGACTCAAAACACTTCAATTGGCGGCACTTGCAGACGGAGCTTCCTTTGTTGACACGATGCAGCAAGCAAGGCCTTCGAGGTGCAGTTCGCTGGAACGGCTGCCGCTATGACCTCTGTTCAGGGTCTCACCATCAAGGCCGACATGGACTACGATGACGCCAATGACGAGATCGAGGACTTCGACGTCGTCATCGTCCCTGGCGGCGAGGGCGTCTTCGAGGTTCTGGAGAAGAAGTCTGAGCCCCTCCAGCTGCTCACCAAATACGTCGAGCTTCAAGAGAAGAACCCGGCCAAGGAGCGCACCATCCTCGCCATCGACATCGGCTCGCTTCTGCTTGCTCAGCAGGGCATGCTCGAGGGCCTCGCGGCTACCACACACCCCGACTACTATACCCGCCTTGAGACCATCTGTCAAGATGCTTCCTCTCGCGATCTTTCCATGCGCACCGACGTCATGGAGGAGCGCTACGTGGTCAACAACGCTCGCTTTGACCTGGGCGAGGACCCTAACAATGTACGTATATTTCTTGCGTATGGGCGAAATGGTTGCGTGCCATGTTGTCAAAACACGCTAATACATTGCTAGAACCCATACATCGTCAAGAAGTCCCGCGACGGCACCGAGGTCGGCCAGAATACAGCCAACGCCCGGAGGAAGTCGCTCGCTCGCAAGGGCAGCAACGCTTGGAAGGACTCTCGCCGCCGTGAGTCCATCGCCCGGCGTGCATCCATGCCGCTCGGCGGTATGCGTGTCATCACCACGGGCGGTGTGACGGCTGGTTTAGACGCCAGCCTGTACTTGGTGGGTTCGTTGGTTTCTCACGAGTCGGCCCTTGAGGTTGCTCGTGTTACGCAGTATACCTGGTTGAAGGGCGTTACCGTCGATGCTATTGATGTTTAAGCATGTGCAGATGCTGTTGTCTTGCGAGACTTAGCGAGGGTGTTGGAAGCATGAACGGGAAGAAAACCATACCTGGAATCAATGGATGGAATATCGGCCTGGAACATGGCCTGATTTGGAGACTGGTCCGATTGATCTGAAATGATCTTTCGCGACTTGATGTGAGATAACGATAGTTTCATGAATGTCTAAGTACCTTCCACTGTATGAATTTTTCATGCATGCTTTGCATTGAAGAAATGAAACTTAAAACTATCGACACGCACAAGCGCGTCCCCATTGATATTGGTAACAATCATTGCATGTGGTTTCCATGCGCTCAATAATCACAGGGCAGCCTGACCCCCGCCCTAATATTCCTGGTTTGACTTGGGAATCTGAACTTGGTGAACTGCTCCACGCAGGCTCTACTGATGGCTTGTCCAAAATACATCACCGCACTTGAGATCACTCCAGCTCTTCCAGCTTTGTACGCTCGCTCGACGCTCTTCTTCTCCAGCCCCTCTGGGAGTTTGATACGTTCCTCCGGATTCTTCTCAGCGAGATACATTCTGTACACCTTGACCTTATCCTTGGTCTGCGCATGAAGGGCCATGAAGTTGAGGGAATCGTTACTGGTCTCGTTGCAGCAATTCTGGTGATGCGCACGCACAACCAATATTCGGCGTTCGATTTCGTTCTTGAGTTTGCGGGCATTCTGGATATTGTTAGCATCCCTCCACTCCGCAACGTACTATATATATCGTGTAAAACCTCGAACTATCAATAAAACGGAACCAAAATGGTCGAGTTGGTCGAAAGGAATCGCTATCCAATTGACTACTCAGCGTCAAAAGGCGTCGAGTTCGCTGGTTCGAGTCACGGGTTTGGCGATTTTCATCCGGCTCAAAAAAGTCTACAGGTCGCTCCTGTGGACCCCCCAAAAATCCACAGCTCGCTCCTGTGGCAAAAAAAATCCGACCCCGGGGTTTTTCTACTTAAAAAAAAAGTAGTTTTTTGGAGTTTTTTTTCTGGCTTTCCCGACAGGATATGGAAGATCAATATACATACCGTAAGATTCATCCCGTCGACTGCAATTCCGCCTCCATCCTGGAACTTCACTTCCCCCAACGGCATCTCCGCTCCACCCAACCCCACGCGCAGCACAAACCTTCCCCCAAGCCCTTCGTTCTCCTCCAACCCAGCGCGCTCGCATAACACAAACCCATGCCCAAGTCCCCGGCACACAGTCTTGCACGTCTCCCTCAGTCCGTCCACGTCTTCAAACGCGTCGACAGCCTTATGCTCCAGCTGGATCACCTTCAATATTTCTTTGCTGTGTGCGCGCAGGTGCTCATCGAACGTCGCCTCCAGCTTGATGTGCTCGAATGTGCTGGCATCCGGATCCGAGAGGAGGGCGAGGTCGCGGATGGATTGGCAAAGTGTAGATTCGGATACGAAGAGCTGGGCGTACGCTGTGCGGTAGGAGGTGAAGTGGGTCCAAGCAGCTATGGAGGCTTCGGTTAGGATATTGAGGGTGGAGACGGCGGCTTCGAGGGTCGTGGTGAAATCTGTGCGGACAGGAGGGGGGATGTAGAGCGTCTTGTTTCCTGTGTGGTCGTATGAGGTTGCCATTTTGAGGGCGGTGTTGATGTTGATGAATGTGGTTCCGAGTGTGAGAGAAAGAAAGGTTGGGGGCTATAGGGGGAGAGAGGTTCATCAATGAGAGAGAAAATGCAACTGAAGCCAGCGGTTGGGTCCCCTTGGGGGTTTGCTTGGGTGAGAATAGGGGAAAGATGGCAACAAACGAGGTAGTGAGATACATTGAACGATTCACTCCAGAACTACTGCGCACTCTCGAAGCAGCAGCATGTAGTTTGCTACTGGATCTCTGCTTTAATACTGTAATTGGGAATGGAGAAGATTCAAAAAGTACATATCCTTCTGTTCCGTGGATATATGACGTCATGATCTTTTCATATCTATACGCAAGAATCGGCGGCTACTCTGCGTTTCTGGTCGTTGATTCAACGCCAACTCATCGGAAAAAGTCGCGACGTGCAAACAACGATGTTGTTCAAAAGTGGCCAAGGAGTGAACGTACAGGTCGCGTCTGGGAAGGAGCGGCACTAGCGTGACCTTAGCGCGACAAAGCGCGCTAGGGACCACTTAACGCGTCTCCCAAAGTCGGAACCCAAATCCAAAACTCGTTCAGCCATCTCTCTCCTTCCCCCATCCATCCACCTCACTCCTCTTTACAATGGTCCGCGGAATCGAAGGCAACGAGATGTCGACGCCTCGGCCGTCGTCACAAAAGAAAAAGCTGCCCGATTCAGGGTCCCAATCGACGAAGCAGCAGAAATCCATTCTGGGCTTCTTCCAGAAGAAATCGACCAATTCGCCGAGCCCTGCGCCGTCCGATGCCACCCCAGCGAGAAACACACCTGCTTTGGCATTCTCAAAGTCCCTGAACAAAGCTGGCCCAGCTCTTACACCGCTACCGAGTAGCGATCCGGCGCAGCCTTCCAGTCCGATAAGGCAAGATCAGGGCACCACGTCGGGAAGGAACAAGGAAAATGGTCAGTCTACAACGGCTCCTTCCGTAGATGCGGGATCTAATCGTGTATTGCTAGAAGGAGCAAGTGTTGCAGCGAGTAGTCCGTCACGAAAGGTAAAAGTGCCCTGTGCCAGCCGCTCCTTCATAACTAACACTGGTTAGGGTAAGAAGGTGGTGAACTACGCCGAATCAGACGATGAAGAAGAAGACGACGACGAAGTCTTCCAGCCCATTGCGAACAATGCCAGGAAGGGTCGTCTCATCAAGCGTAGAAGGGTGGTCTCGGACGACTCGGAAGATGAGTTTGGATTGGATGAGGCGACTCAGCAGGCAATGCTAGAGGACGGTATGTAGCTACCTAAGCTCAAGGGATTGCACGGGTACTGACAGTCTGGCAGACCTGGATGACTTCATTGCACCAGATGGCTCCGACGAGGAAGCTGTCGTTCCCAAGAAGAGGAAGCGGCAGCAACACACTAAACCCAGCGTGAAAATTTCTCCAGCGTCTTCACCACCTCCACCAATCCAATATGACGAAGAAGATGAGGATATTGTGATGGCTGGTACATCTACAGCGCGACAGTGGACATACGATCCCGAGAATCTGGAGCCGCTGAATCCCAAACCCGCCACCCAGGTCATTAAGAAGGCTGCGAGACAAGGAAAACAAAAGGCTTCGGCATCAGAACCTTCTGAGAGGCATACTTGGCTGGCACACCCTCTGGATGCGGATCGTCGACCGCCCGATCATCCAGAATACGACCCACGCACTCTGTACATACCCCCAAGCACAAAGTTCTCGGATTTTGAACAGCAGTACTGGGACATCAAGCGAAAGTTCTGGGATACTGTTGTTTTCTTCAAGAAAGGGAAGTTCTACGAACTCTATGAGAAAGACGCAGTTATCGGCCATCAGGAATTTGATCTGAAGCTCACGGATCGTGTCAACATGTGCATGGTCGGTGTTCCAGAGGCCTCATTGGATATGTGGGCTAGCCAGTTCGTTGCGAAAGGATACAAAGTCGCCAGAGTCGATCAGATGGAGTCCGCACTTGGGAAGGAGATGAGAGAGCGCGGAAACAAGGGTGGGCCGAAAGGCAAAGCCGGGAAAGACAAGGTTATACGACGAGAACTAGCTTCTGTCCTGACGTCTGGCACCCTGGTCGATACCGGGATGCTGCAAGGCGATATGTCGACATATTGCATGGCGATTAAAGAAATCGACCGTGACAACCTCCCTGCCTTCGGCGTAGCTTTCGTCGACACTGCCACGGCGCAGTTCCAGCTTTGCGAGTTCACCGACGACATCGACTTGACCAAGTTTGAGACTTTGATCGCGCAAATGAGGCCCGGCGAGCTTATTTTGGAGAAATCCTGTCTCTCCGCAAAGGCCATGAGGATACTGAAGAACAACACCGGACCGACCACGCTGTGGAATTATCTCAAGCCAACGAAGGAATTTTGGACAGCAGATACCACTATCAAAGAAGTAGAAGTATCCGGCTACTTCGAATCGTCAATGGAAGACAACATCGAAGCATGGCCTCCTGTTCTTCGCGAAGCCCGCGAGCAAGAGTTGGCCATGACATCTTTTGGTGCTCTACTTCAATATCTCCGCACATTGAAGATCGAACGCGACCTGGTCACTCTAGGAAACTTCGAGTGGTACGATCCTATTCGGAAAGCGACGAGCTTGGTTCTCGACGGGCAGAGTCTGATCAATCTTGAAATCTTCGCCAACAACTTCGACGGTGGAAGCGAAGGGACATTGTTCGCTATGCTCAATAGGTGCATCACTCCCTTCGGCAAGCGTCTGCTGCGACAGTGGGTCTGCCACCCGCTGGCAGACGCACAGAAGATCAACGCCCGCCTCGACGCCATCGATGCGCTGAACGCAGACTCCCAGATCACGGACAACTTCACTTCCTCCCTCAGCAAGCTACCGGATCTGGAGCGATTGATCTCTCGCGTTCATGCGGGCCGTTGCAAGGCACAAGACTTCCTCAAAGTCTTGGAAGGCTTCGAGCAGATCGAATACACCATGAGCATGCTAAAACAATTTGGCGACGGCGATGGTGTCATTGGACAGCTCATTGCATCCATGCCAGATCTTGCTGGTGCTTTGGCCAAATGGGATGATGCTTTCGACCGCGACCTAGCGAAGTCGGAAGGCATCCTTGTACCGGCACCCGGCACCGAAGAAGAATTCGACGAAAGCCAGCAAGAAGTCGACAACTGCGTTGCCGAACTCGAGAAGCTACTGAAACAGACAAGGAAAGATTTGGCAACACCAACCATTTGCTTCACCGACATCGGCAAGGAGATCTACCAGCTTGAAGTACCCAAGAAGGTCAAGGTACCAAAGCATTACAGTCAAATGTCTGCAACGGTCAAGGTCAACCGATACTACACCCCCGAGCTTCAGAAACTTGTTCGAGCTTTACAAGAAGCCCAAGAGACGCACGGCCAGCGCACTCGCGAAGTTGCCACGCACTTCTGCGCCAAATTTGACACGGACTATGCTACCTGGCTTGCGGCTATCAAAATCATCGCTCAGCTCGATTGTCTCATTAGTCTAGCAAAGGCATCCGCATCGTTGGGCTCGCCAAGCTGCCGACCAACCTTCACCGAGACGAAACGCACCGTCGTGAAGTTCGAGGAGCTTCGCCATCCCTGCATGCTCAATACCGTAGATGACTTCATTCCAAACGACATCAAGCTCGGCGGCGACTCGCCGAACATCGATCTCCTTACGGGTGCCAATGCTGCTGGCAAGTCGACTATCCTCCGTATGACATGTATCGCCGTCATCATGGCCCAAGTCGGTTGCTATCTACCTTGCACAGCTGCTACACTCACACCCGTCGATCGCATCATGTCGCGTCTGGGGGCCAATGACAACATCTTCGCCGCACAATCCACCTTCTTCGTCGAACTCTCAGAGACGCAGAAGATTTTGTCCGAGGCAACGCCCCGCTCGCTCGTCATTCTCGACGAGCTCGGTCGTGGCACTTCTTCTTATGATGGTGTCGCCGTTGCCCAGGCTGTTCTCCACGACATCAGCTCCAGGGTTGGTTGCGTAGGCTTCTTCGCCACGCACTACCGTTCTCTGGCCAAAGAATTCGAATACCACCCCGAAGTGGCCAACAAACGTATGCGTATTCAAGTCGACGACGAATCGAAATCCATCACTTTCCTCTACAAGCTGGAAGACGGCGTCGCGGAAGGTAGCTTTGGTATGCACTGTGCTGCCATGTGTGGAATACCCAGCAAGGTCATTGAGAATGCCGAGGTGGCGGCTAGAGAGTGGGAGCATACGTCGCGCCTAGGTGAGCGTATGGATATCAACAAGGGGGGTGGAGGTGTGTATGTGCCATTGGGCTTACAGAGTGATGTCGCGTGGGCGCTTAGAGACGGGTTGGAGGGCATTGGGGACAGGGCGTTGGATGTGCTCAGGGAGGCTATCGCTGCGTTGTGAGTATTGTTGTTGCCTTCACCACATCGTGTCTTCACGTGCTGTTCAAAAAGGGAAATGCGGACGGTGTTGGGATTGTTGGAGTTTGTGAATCTATGTATACTATAGCGAGCCATTGCCATCTATCTGTAGGGTTCGAGCGGGAAATCTTGGTGTCCATGGTGGTTAAGGGGGGCGGCGCTACTTGATCTTCGAGAAACGAAACACACTGTAATTACCTGCTAGTTGCCCATGAAAACGTATTTGGCATGATACAGTTTGTTGCCTCGATAACTTTGACAATCCGTTGATGTTCGTAACCACATACTTTGTCACGTGTATCCAGACGTGCTTTGCTAGCCAACACGACATGGCGAAACGAGGATCACGGGCTCGAGTTTTGGCAACATCACCCTCCCACTCTGTCCTCGTTCCCTAAATACCCTACACTTGTACTACGTTCCGTCTAAAGAATTCTCGGTGAAACCGCCCAATGTGCCTCACCGCCCCATCGCCAGTGATGGATTTGAGTACGCAAGCGTGGTCTGTAGAGGGCGTTTACGCACACAGGATTGCCAGTGGTAGGAAATCATACGTGTTGATTGCAAGCGTGCCTTGCATTCGAAAGGGTCCCTTGCTCAGCATGTGCAAACGTACTCCAACAAGCTGTCCGTCGTCCTCCGTAAGATTGAGATGCAAGTCCACCTTCGGTTTACAACATCGCCGCAGCACTTGCACAGTCACGTCAAGCACACGGAAGGGGAACTCGAATTGAACGTGATGGTCTTTGCACTATGAACGCCGTGATCAGATACCGGAACCGTGTTGTAGGCCTCCGAACCCATGAAAATCGTAACCTCGCACTGTAGGAAGCCAGTTCGAGGGGGCATTCGAACGAGCTATATACGATCCATCAAACGCAAACCCGGCCCGCTAGAAACGAAGATGAGGCAGAGGAAGCCACGCCCTTTCCATCTAGTCATCATAACCGTAGCCATCGGACTCGCTCATGCCTCGACGGAACGCAGTGTCCGCCTCGGACTTGACACGCACACCCTCGACGTCTTCGTCTTCGTCGTCGTTGGCGGGGGTCTTGGCGAACGGCTTCTGTTTCTTCGGGGTGGCGGTGCCCTTCCTCTTCTTGGAGGGAGACTCGTCGTCGCCGGAGTAGGCAGCGACGCGCTTGCCGCCCGACTTTGGTGTCTTTGGGGCGGCGGACTTCTTCTTCTTCTTCGGGGTGCTGAGGGATGTGCCGACGGGCATGGCGCTGGGGTCCTGGGTGAGGTCTTTGAGCTTGCGCCTCAGGTTATTGAAGGTGGTGGAGGCGGAGCCGCGGGAGCTGTAGCCGGCCAATGCGGCGAACTTCTCCATATCGATCTGTAGGACGTGTGAGCGCGCCGCAGACGTGTGAAGACGTTGGGAATCCGGAAAAGCGGGATGTGGATTGGTAGTCCAGAGTGCATAGGGTGCGCTTTGCGATATATTGACCTGCGTAACTGGGCTGGGAAATAGGGACGTACCTTGGGCTCGGATTCCATACATTGCCACGCCAGGGCGAGATTCTGCATCTCTTTGGCAGAGAAGGTGTCCTTGGAAGAAGACATGTTGACGGTTGTGCACGGTAGAAGTTGTTGTTGTAGAAGAAAATGTAGGACGTTGGGCAAAGAAGATGTGTGTGGAGGGAAGAGGAAGGAAATATATAGTGGGGGAAGTCGGATCTTATAGGCGAAGGCCAGCACAAAAATACTTATAATTGAGGTGAGGGTGAGAATTGTGGGTGGCCTGCGTTTGCAGTGAGGACTCGCCGCGAAGGTAAAAAAGATATATATAAGAGCAGATCTGTGGCATATTATCTGCGATTATAAATCACATCTGCAGGAAAGATAGGCAATTGCACACCAAAATTATCTATGCGATGATAAAAAGGCCTGTGGTTGTCGAGTAAACGCGTGAATATTCCGTGTCACAGTTCCTCGGCGCCCTGTCACGTGGTGCTTGGAGCAGAGCTGCTGTGTCACCTGCACATTTCCAAACCTATACGAATACACACAGTTGTGTGAAAATTTCGGATGCACTTTTCACAGTGTCAAAGGGTGAGTTGAGTTTTCTCAAACTCCTGCAGGTACTGTTGTGTATGGGTCCCTAGCGTATAGTCAGCGGTGGATAGTTTCACGTCAGGTTGGAAACGAACATTGATCGGTGGCAGATTCTACACGTGGATATCTCTGTTGGCTAACGAATTTCAGATCCGCTTGACTTCCTTTCCGCGTAATTCAGGTCGCTCGACATCCAATTCATCCCGCAATGCGGCGTACAGCGAATCTCCAACGATAATTGATAGCCCCAAGCTCCAAACAAGCGTGATGGCGTAAAAGAAGTTGGCGTTTCCAGAACCAGCGTAAATCCAGAGATGATAGAAGGCTGGACCGAGGAACGATGCATACATGGTGTTCGCCAGTGCCAGAAAGGTGTAACGCATGACTTCTACACGTCAGACACGAATCAATACCGCGGATGGAATTTGACTCACGAGGGAACAGATGGCGGAATAAAGGTACCAGGGACAAGTACAAGGCTGCATCGGCAATACTGGGGTATGGCGTGAAAATGGCGAAGATGCCTGTCAAGGTGGTCGCAACAAACAATGGCTGCTTGCGTAGCCGGATTGTTAGACCTGGCATGTATGAAACAACATGCAGCCAGAAGACGCCCAAGAAGAATTCCCTAAAGGAATCAAACATTTCAGTGAAGAAGTACCACCACAGGCCGACATTCGGTGTGAGATCCGGTAGCAGTAGACGCACACCATAGGTCGATGCCAGGAAGTTCCACGAGCCTGTGAGAAGCGCCGAGACACCCAGTAAGGCACCGATCACTACAGCCAATCCCAGCGAATGTACAGTCGTGAATATGATTGGATTGGGAGTCGGCTTGGACTTGGTGGCTCGAGCATCATATAAGAGGACCAGGAGAGGCGGAAACAAAAGAAGCGGGTGCATGGCGAGGTATGATGCGAAGGACAGGGAAAGCAAGAAGGTGAAGCCAGCCCCCTGTGATGCTTTGGCCATTGCCGTCAGGATGAACAGGTTGGTCAGGGCGGACGTCGAGCGGGCAATGCATGTCGCGATTGTGAAGGGGTTGAAGAGAAAGCTATCAGAGTCAGCCTGGGCTTCCCATGGCGTGTTTCTTGCACTGACCCCGCCGCAACGGCCACACTGCTCCATTTCAAGTCCTTCCGTGAGGATTGGAACAGACGCGTGACGGATGCTTTCCCGCTGTCCGCAATCTGGGCCAACGCATAGGCGCTCAACAAGTCCACCAGCGTGAACAGGACGTTTGTTGCGAAGGGTGAAGAGGACGGATTCGGCAGGAGGGAGAATAGCGGGAGGAGGAGGGGTGCTTGATGGTAGACGCCCCCATCGTAGGGAGAGACATTGTGAGTGTACAGGAAGAGGCCTTCCTGAACTGCAATGGATTTAGCAGGGGAGGGCTGGCTTGGAAAACAGAGGGCAAACATACGCCTCTTGAAGCTCGTCACCGGAGTGGACACCTCGACACGGCCAGCCAGAAGGGTGGGCAAAGATGGGAACGCAGTGAACAGGACAAGTCGCACTGCGGCGGCAGCTCCGAACAGGAGCGCTTTGTTCTGGTCTGCCATTGCGATTACCACCGTCGCATCCGAGCCAAAGCCATACAAGACAATACAGACACTGTCGTGCTCGCTGCTCTTGCCGCTCCGGCGTTGGCTGACGTGTGACTGGCGGGCTCGTGCCAAGACCGGCTCCGGAACAACCCCGACGCCTATTTGGTGGGACCGAACTTTTTTCTGTCCCCGCCGCCGCCGAGGTCGAAGAAGCGAAGAATTGGAAGAATCGAGGAATCGAGGAATCAGCTTCAACACCACCGCCATGACGCGCATTAAAAAGAAAGGTAGGCGCCACGCTGCTCTGTATACGCGACCTGTGCTGATTGAGCCCAGGAGCCTCCGGTGCCGCCAAAAACTACATCACCAGGACCCGTGCTGTCAAGAAGCTGCAGATTTCGCTGCCAGACTTTCGTCGGCTGTGCATCTTCAAGGGAATCTATCCTCGCGAGCCGCGCAAGAAGAAGAAGGTGACCAAGGGGTCGACCGCGGCCACTACCTTCTACTACACCAAGGACATCCAGTATCTCCTCCACGAGCCTCTGCTGGCCAAATTCCGCGAACACAAGGCGGTCGCGAAGAAGATTGCCCGCGCGCTTGGCCGTGGAGAGGCAGGCGATGCCGCGCGCCTCGAGAAGCACTTGATCCCGAAGATCAAGCTCGATCACATCATCAAAGAGCGCTACCCGACCTTCATCGATGCCCTCCGCGACCTCGACGATGCGCTTTCCATGCTCTTCCTCTTCGCCAACCTCCCGTCTAGCGACCATGTCCCTGCGAAAACCATTGCCCTTTGCCAGAAGCTCTGCCACGAATTCGAACACTATGTCATCGTCACACATTCGCTACGCAGGTCGTTCTTGTCCATCAAGGGCATCTACTACCAGGCGACGATACAAGGGCAGGACATCATGTGGCTTGTACCCTACCGCTTCGTGCAACGGACAGGAGGCGACATCGACTTCAGAATCATGGGCACCTTCGTCGAGTTTTACACCACACTGGTAGGCTTTGTCAACTACCGGCTATACACTACCATTGGTCTCGTGTACCCTCCCAAGTTCAACGCAAAGATGAACGAACAAGGTGGCGAGCTGAGCGCGTTTCAGTTGGAGGGCAAGAGCGTGGTGGCGAACGGTGACTCCACCAATGACGATGCTACGCCCACTGTTGTCAACCCCGAGGCACAGGCTATCGCCGACAAGATTGCGGCCCAAGCTGAGAGCGAGGAAGAAGACATCGCCCCTGCTCCGATCCAGCCTACTGATGAGGAAGAGGGTACCGAAGGCATCGACAAATTCGAGGTGACGGCACCCGACGCAGACGTTCTTCCCCAGCCAGAAGCAAGTAGTGCAGAAGTGGCGTCGTTGTTCGCTCCCTTCACCTTCTACGTCTCCAGAGAAACACCTAGAGCTCCCCTGGAGTTCATCCTCAAGGCCTTCGGCTGCAAGCGCGTTGGGTGGGATGGTGCCCTAGGTGACGGAGCCTTCACCACAAACGAGTCCGACCCCTCGATCACTCACCAGATCATCGACCGACCTGCTCTCTCGGACGGTGCGGAAGCACCCGAAGTTGCGGAGACTGTAAACGGTGGTGCACCTACCCCCAAGGTGCAATGGCCACGATCAACGATGCCAGGCAGAACCTATGTCCAACCGCAATGGGTCTGGGATTGTGTCAATCAGGGCAAGCTACTTCGACCGGATCTCTATGCCCCTGGAGCCGAACTACCACCTCATCTCAGCCCTTGGGTAAAGGCTAAAAAGGGCGAATATGACCCGACCCTATCCTTGCAGGAGCAGGAAGCGGAGGGCGAGGCGGCCGCTTTCGAAGACGAGGAAGATGTCGAAGAAGCGTCGGAGCCCGAAGCAGGCGTCGCAGAAAACGATGTCGATGCGCTTCTGGATCGCGAATCTTCAGTCGAAGCTGGCGAAGGCATGGACATTGATGATTCAGATGAGGAAGAGGACGGGAGTGACGAGGCCGATGCTGCTGCAGGTGCCGATGATTGGGAAGGTTTCGACTCGGATGCTGAATCCGACATCTCGGAAGGAGAAGCTGCACGTTTACAACACCAGCGAGAACTTGAGGCCGAAGCCACTGGCAAGCCACTCGAACCGGAGGTGGAGACCACCAAGTCCAAGAATGCCGCTATCCGTAAGAAGGCGGAGAAGAAGCGGAGACAAGAACAAGAAGAAAAGGACCGCCAGAAGATGATGCTGTCCAACAAGAAGCGGAAGCTGCTCAAGCGCATCGAGCACGGAACGAACAAGCGGGACACCGAGGCAGAGAGCTTGAGGCACAAGCGGAGAAAGCTTGAAAAGGCCAAGGCCGCTGCAAATGCTGTATAGATCGCATGTTTGGGCGGTGTTTGGGCGTGGACCGGCCTGGCGTTTGTACTGGGAATATGTACATGCTTCACGAATAGTGTTAGCTAGACAAGCTGACCAAAAAATGCAATTCTGTTTGGACCCTTTGGACGTGGGCTGCTAAATGTCATGAGAAATGATGAGCACCGCCCCACCTATACTATTGATGATGATGATGCTGAAATACACCGTCTCGCACGCGTTCCTCGTGTCCCGCCCTGCAAAAAAGGGCGGTACTGCACCGTGCTGGGGCGCAGGCCTGCCTAACAAACCACGAATTGACTCATCGTCAGCGTTGAGCATCTCACTTGATTCCATCCTCAGCACCTGCCGATTGCTCTCTTCCCCTACCACTCCAAACCAAATTTTCAGCGACCTTCTACATCTGTATTTCTGCATATCCCGCTCGAGCGGCCAGCACCAGCAACATGACCTAAAAATTCGCAAGAACCCAGCAATTTTCGCGACAAGATGCGAGAACTCCGACTACTCGTTCGCAGTCCCACAAAGTACACCATGGCACGGAAGCCGCGTACTGCCCTTATTCTCGGGGCTCTCTGAGAAGGTATGCTCGAGAAACCCACCTCAATCGAGACGTTGGGATCAAAAAGCTCACACGCAAGCCCCCTCGAAGCGATTTGAATTCGCGGAAATGCTGACCAGCTATTCGCGGAACAGCATCACCACGATCCAACCTTCGATTAGACCTATGTAACACTTCCCTGGACAGCGCCTGCCTGCATCGTGCCGAACACGAAATAAACCCATCACGTGCGCCCCGCTCACGAACCTAACCACGGCACGAGCAAAATTTCGGGTAGTAAAAAAAATTCATCTATTGAAGGTGGATTTATCATCCCAAGGTATTTCGCGCCCAGTTTCCGCTCCCTCTTCTCCGGCCGTGCTGATCTCCTCCAGACCTCGTCTCCATCCCGGAACCGATCCGGAGAAAGAAGAAGATCCGAGGCGAAGGGGGCTTCGAGGCGAGGAACGTGCACGTGATCGGCGTATTCACCGCGTGGTCACCCATTGTGCAAGGTACAATAGCTCGAGCGATTGTTTTCGCTTGTGGTCACCCAACTTGAGCATCGCGCATCCATCCACCACCGCCAACGACTCCTCCTCCCCATCTCGCCGCCTTTTCGCAAAAACAATCTTCGATTCCAACATCTCCCCCCAAAAGACTCGGCATGGCACCGCCAACCGCTCCTCCCCAAACGGAGCAGCACATCCGCCGCCAGATCCTCCCGACACTCCCGCCCGAGCTACGGAACCTCGTCTACCGGCATACAATCGGTGGAGGCGACGCAGCGACGAACAGCGGCCTTCCCTTTCGGCAAAAGACGTTTGACTCCAGCCACACAACCGTGACCATCATGCCCGTCCATCGCGGCGTCCCGAATCTCGTCGCCATGCGCAGGTACGGCTTCCTGGAAGGCGGAGAATACGCCTCGTACCTCCTCGCTCACGCCATCGAACTACGCATCAGCCTCATCTTCAAGGGAAACACGCAGCACTTTATCCAGGAACACTGGGACAAGAAGATGCTTGCCCATCTGAAGAATCTGCTCAGGAAGTATCCGTGGATGAGGAAGGTGGCGACGTACGATGTGCAGATCCTGTGGGCGCCGGTGGTTCTGCCGAGGGGGGCGAAGAGGAAAGCGGATGTGGGGACGATTGCGAGACGCATGGTTGAGGTTCTGGTCGGTGGGATGGATGGGGATGTGAGGGTGAGGAACGGGGAGGTCAACGTGGGGTTGCATGTCGAGGATTACGTGGCGGTTGAGTACGTTTTCTCGTCTCTGCAAATGGGGTTGGGGAACTTCTTCTTCCTGGGGACGGGGGGTGGGAAGGTGAAGCGACAGGCTCGAGCCATCTACGTGGCGCCGAAAGCGCTCAAGGGAGCCGCGGCGGTGGCCACGCTTCCCCCGCATCTGAAGCAGTTGCCGCAGCTCAAAGCGGACTCGCGTCGACTTCTGGTTGAGGAGGAGGGGGGGGTTGTGGAGTGGACGGGCTGGACGAAGGGGGATTTGGTGTGTCGGAGAGAGGTGGATGAGGAGGGGGAGAGGAAGGTGGTCAGACTGGGGAGTGAGGAGGAGAGCTTCAAGGACTGGCGGTTACCTGCGACCATCTACCTGGCCATGGTGACGGAGTGTAAAGCAGCCATCTGACCTGACGGCAGACCTCGGATGTGTAATTTCAAAATCCCATCTTCATCTCGTTTTTCCTGACCAGTGACCTCTCCCATACCCTCATAAACCTCAATAGTACTTGCTGGCAGACTCAAATCGTATATCATTCTTCTTCTCGCAAGACAAAAGTTTCCGATTTCGCATCTCAAGGTTCAAATTGACCTGGCATCACGATACAATCAGCAAACTCAAAGGAAGATGGTGGTGTAAACGTGTTCAATCCTCGCATCGTTGGTATCTCGGGGAAAGTGTATATGTACAATGGCGTGATATCGTGAAACGCTCAAAACCCGATGCCGACGCAGCCATTCCTCATGCCCATGATCATGAATTTGAAGAATTTCGCCAGTGAAATGCCCGTGAACGCCAGCCAGCCATCCACGGTAGTGGTCATGAGGAAGAAGGTAGACTCCCGAAACTCGAAAGAAGATGCCAGCAAAACCCCACCCGCCAGATTCATCAGATAAAAGGACAAGATCTCCTTCAGGTAGGCGGACTTGTCGCCCGAAAAAAAGTGGTATAAGGATACTGTGCCGTCCGCGCAAAAGCAGGGATGAAAGATGAAGTCCGTCCCAAAAGCCGCCGACCAAATATCAAGATTTCAGTCAATACAGACGAACGCAAGGCTGGAAAGACCGAAGTTGTGTCCCGTCCAGATGCATCAAAATGATGATGAAAGGCTCGCAAATGCAGCGGGGGGTAGTGATGATGATGGTGTGTGCCGGTCATGGTCGTGTCATCGTCCGTATGCGCCCATAACGCCGTCTCATGCTGTGATTCGAGTGAAATAAGACTTTTGTCGGAAAAAGGCGTGTCCAACCCCCGGAAGACTTTTTCGGAGAAGGAAAGACGCTGTCGTGGTACCGGAACTCGATCGTTGGGGGCCAGCTGGTATGATAATATGCGTCGTGGATCTGACACGATTTATATTAGTACATGGCCAGACTGTATATCTACTGTCCAAGAAGAGACGGTCCCGGCAGCGAGCGCACACCTGCATTCCATAATGTACATAGTTAGTAGTTGGTAGGTCCATGACCGAGGGCGTCAACGGATGACACCCCACTTGTCCATGGTGTTGATGGCTCCATTCTTCTCCTTCTTCTTGAAGCAGTTCCAGAAGCGAAGGGTCTCGTCGCCGGCGCCAGTAACGATGATCTGTCCATCCGGGCTCATAGCGAGGTAGAGGACTCGGTATGTGTGGCCGGTGAGGGAGACGACCTGTTGCATGTTGGGGTATTTCCAGACGATGATCTGGTTCTGGCTGTATCCGTGCGTAGACACAATCTCGTTGCTATTCTTTGACCAAGCCAAATTGCAGACCTGACTGCCGGTGTCCAGGCTCTTGATGAGGTTGGCCGGGGCAGTCGGCGAAGGCTCGATGTCACCAGGTCCGGAAGCGGCAGCTGCAGATGAAGCGGCAGCAAGGGAGTCGGCGGACGGGCCATTCGACGAGATGAGGGTATTCCAGAACTTGATGGTGCGATCCGCAGTGCCACCACCGCTGGCAAGGAGTCCGCGCTGGTGGGGGCTCCAGGCAATGGCCTTGACGGCGGCTTGGTGCTCGCTCCACTTGTAGGTTGGTTCGGCGTTGAGCTTATCCCACACCATGAGCTTGTTGTCGTTTCCGCCGGACGCGAGTTGCATGTCGTCGGTGTTCCACTTCAAGCCACAGACCTCTTGCTTGTGTCCAACAAGCTTTCGAAGCCACTGTTCGGGCTGTCGGACGTCACGATGATAGATGGATCGATCCCGCGAACCCGAGGTAAGAATGTGCTCGTTCCAGGCAAGTGCGCCGACGCGGGCTGAGTGACCCGTCATGGTTCGAAGGCGACGCTGAGTAGTCGCATCCCAGATCTGCACATAACCCCGGTTGGTACCGATGGCGAGATGGGAGCCCTGGGAAGGTTAGGACCAAGCAGTTATCACAGGTCTCGAGGCACTCACACGCTGAATCCAGCTCACGCTCGTGATGGAGTCGTCCGTCAGCTCGCAGAGCTTCGTCACGCGACTAGTAGCCGAGTTCCACATGTACACGCACGATCCGAGGCCTACGCCGAGGATGTTCTGGCTACCCCAATCCACCAAGTTGAGGTAGAAGTCGTCGGCCAGATCGGGGGCATCCAGGACCTTGTACGGAACCTTTGAGACTGCACGCGGGGTTCGCTGCGGGCTCAACAACATGCGCTGACTGCTGAACTTGATGGGCGACAAGCTGTACAGGTCGGACTGGGCGTTGAGGTTGATACCGTTCCTGCTCGAGGGGGTGCGTGAGGGGGTCGGCTGGCCCGAGTAGTTGAACAAGTTCTTGTGCGGAGTAGACGGAGTCAAGCTAGGCGCTGGCAATGAAACCGACGTGCGAACCGGGGGAGTGTGGGAGCGGCCCGAGGTACGCGTCACAGCACTCTCCGTCGGAGACATGCTCTGGGGCATGGCCTGGGGGACCGTTCCCTCGAACAACTCCTGGCGCAGAAGTTCGGAGTAGGTCCGGTTGGCCTCCTCAGCTAGATGGCATCAGCTCACGTCCTCGCAAAACGGTTGGACGGCACTCACTCTTCTGGAAGTACAGCTCGCTGTGCGGAGTGCGCTTTGCGCTTCGCGACGGAGTGGTGGGGGAGCCATCCTCGTGGAGAAGAGAGAAGCTCGCCTGCAGATCCTGGCCAGCACGATTCGGGATGAACCTGTAACACGGTCAATTGACTCGATCACCGTGGCTTGGGGTGCGCGGGCTCACCTGTCACCGTAGACGCGCTGGCGCTTGCGGCTCGGGCTGGCAATGGGTCGCTCGCGCGTACGGCCGGCCTGCTCGAACTGCTCCAGCGCCTTGCTCAGAGCCGACGGGTCCACGGGCTCTGAGCTTCGGTCTCGGGCGAAGTCGGTCTGGTTGCGCTTGTGTGTTGCCGTGGGCGGCGTCTTCGACTCAGGCGGTGAGATGAGGGCGGGCGTGTGCGTCTCATCCGCGACGCGCCCGGCGGACGCCATGTCTGCTCGAATCTCGCCGGCTGCCATGGTGAGGATTCGCAGAGGAGAAGGTCGTATGGATTGGGGTGGTTGGAGGAGAGGGAGAGGGAGAGGCGGCGGCGGCGGCGGGGTATTATGTATGCCTCTGCGACCGATGGAAGGTGAAGGTGAAGGTGAAGGTGAGAGACGGGATCGCGACAGTATCGCGACAAACGCTCCCAGAGACGGCGGCGGTGAAGTCGAGAGTGCGCGACAGGTGAAGGCTGGAAACTCGACGTGAAGGTGGTTGCGACGATGGTGAAGAGCGCCTCCGCTCCCCTCACAGCGCGCTTTTCGGTGGGCGCAAATTCCTTACGGCGCCAGCTCTTCACTTTGTCGCGATGGGCATCGCAGGGTTGTTATTGTTGTTGTTGTTGCTGTTGCTGTGCGGTCGGTTTCGGGGGGGCGGGGGGGCGGGTTGTGTCAGGATGCTGTGGTTGGGCTGGGTTGTTTTGGCGGAGGTCCCGGCGCTCGCTCGCTCTGTTACTGTGAGATGAGCTGCACCAGGGTATGGCTAGGGTGTAGTATGATATGATATGACGCAAAGCTGGCGCACGGGACGGGACGGGAAGGGAAGGGAAGGGAAGGGCAGAAGGGAGAGTGCAATGTCCAGTGAGACAACACGTCGTCCCGGCCTGTTTTGCTTGTCGCTGTTTTGATCTTCCTCCTTCACGCGCATCCGTGCCGGCAGCCAATCAGCGTCGTCGTGACCCTGCGCCTGCCCTTCTCTCGAACCCCACCCCACTCGGCCTCTCACCCTACCGTTGCATCCATCCCATGCCCGCAGCGAGAGCCGTCGGCGCTGCACTGCGACAAAGGAACCTCTCTGCGCCTTTTGCTGCAAGGACCATGTCGACCAGGCCATCGCTCAAGGCCGCCGAGGACTTTCTGTCCTTTGTCAATGCCTCCCCCACGCGTGCGTCTTCTCCATGACCGCCCGTCTGCGGCCTTGCACTGACGGCAGTACATGCAACAGCCTTCCATGCCGTGAAGTCATCCAAGGAGCGGCTCGAAAAGGCCGGCTTCAGGCAGATCAAGGTCCGTCGTGCCGTCTCTTGTCGTTGCTGTCGTTGCAGCCGTGGGAAGAACGCGTAGAGGGCGTCCAATGGAAGCTGACCGCTGCAGGAGCGAGACTCGTGGGCATCCACCCTCCAGCCCGGCGGCAGGTACTACCTCACGCGCAATGGCTCTTCCATCGTCGCCTTCGCCATCGGCAACAAGTGGAAGGCCGGCAACCCCGTTGGCATGATCGGTGCCCACACCGACTCGCCGTGTCTCCGCATCAAGCCCACATCGAAGCGCCAGAGCGATGGGTTCCTGCAGGTGGCCTGTGAGACGTATGGAGGCGGCCTCTGGCACACTTGGTTCGACCGGGACCTGTCCATTGCGGGCCGTGTCATGGTCAAGACCGAGGAGGGCAGCATTGAACAGCGTCTGGTCAAGGTGGAGCGACCCATCTTGAGGATACCGACCCTCGCAATCCACCTCGACCGCCAGGAGAACTTCCAGTTCAACAAAGAGACGCAGCTGTTCCCCATCGCCGGTCTCGTCGCGGCCGAGCTGAACAGGCAGGGCAAGACCGAAGACGCACAAGACGAGGAAAAGACGGACCGTCCTTTCGAGCCGCTCGCGGCACCCACCCAGCGACATCACTCCTACATTGTCGACATCATCGCCGAAGAGGCCGGTGCCGAGGCCGACGACATCCTCGACTTTGAGATTGTTCTCTATGACACCCAGAAGTCCGTCATCGGCGGACTGAACAACGAGCTCATCTTCTCCGCGCGACTGGACAACCTGATGATGTCATACTGCAGTGTGGAGGGCCTGATAAAGAGCCTGGCCTCGTCGTCGTCGCTGGAAAAGGACTCCACCATCCGGCTCATCGCTCTCTTCGACCATGAAGAAATTGGCAGCCAGACGGCCCAGGGTGCAGACTCCAATCTGCTGCCAGCCGTCATCCGCCGTCTCTCCGTGCTGCCGACGTCGGAATCCAACAACTCCGACACGTCTTACGATACATTGGACGCCGATACTGCAACGGCTTACGAGCAGACCCTCTCCACCTCGTTCCTCATCTCCGCCGACATGGCCCATTCGGTGCACCCCAACTACCCCGCCAAATATGAGGCTCAACACCGACCGGAGATGAACAAGGGAACGGTGATCAAGGTCAATGCGAACGCGAGGTATGCTACGAACACGCCCGGCATAGTACTGCTGCAGGAGGCTGCCCGCCGGGCAAAGGCGGCGTCGTCCAGCCCCTCCACGGTCAAGCAGGGCGTGCCGCTTCAAATGTTTGTTGTTCGGAACGATTCGTCCTGCGGTAGCACCATCGGACCGATGCTTTCAGCAGCGATGGGTACTCGCACCCTCGATCTGGGCAACCCTCAGCTCAGCATGCATTCGATTAGGGAGACGGGTGGTGCTCATGATGTCGAGCATGCCATCAACCTGTTCGACAGCTTCTTCGAGAACTTTGGAGAACTCGAGAAGAAGGTTGTGGTCGATTGACTGGACGCAAAGCTGTAGGCTCATGTACATAGTGGGGACGGAGATAAAGGAGATACCCGTAACTAGCCAAGACCCCGCCATGACACCCCGCCAATGCTTTTCTGCTTCCTAGATTCTCCTTCCAGTGACCATAGCAACATCTCATTGCACCTTGAATCGCCAAGTGTTTAGTCAACACGAGCATGGCACAGCCAAAATACCTGACCGGCGATAAAGCCGGCATCGATGAGTTCCTCTCGAGATTCGATGTGAGTCGACAACGGCACTCCACTCTGATCACCTGTGTACTGACATGCCTCGAGGTTTTCCTCTTCGACTGTGACGGTGCGTATTGGAGGGGATTTTTCCGGATGGTGGGCTCGAGAACCAGCTCCGCTGATGGTGGAGAAGGATAGGCGTCCTATGGTCCGGCGACCACATGTTCGAGAACGTCCCCGAAACCCTGGAACTGCTCCGAAGCAAAGGAAAACAACTCGTCTTCGTGACCAACAACAGCACGAAATCGCGCGCAGACTACAAGAAGAAGTTCGACAAGCTAGGCATACCCGCCAAAGTCGTACGAACCCTCCCCCCGCCCCACCTCAACCCTCCCTTCTGAACCCCCCCCCCCAACAGGACGAAGTGTTCGGCTCCTCGTACAGCGCCGCCGTCTACATCGCCCGCATCCTCAAGCTCCCCGCCCCCAAGAACAAAGTCTTCGTCTTGGGCGAAAGCGGCATAGAGCAAGAACTCGCCTCCGAAGGCGTGCCCTACGTCGGCGGCACCGATCCCTCTCTCCGTCGCGACATCGACCCGGCGACCGACTTCGCAAACATCGCCAACGGCAGCCTGCTCGACCCCGACGTCGGCATCGTGCTCAGCGGCCTGGACTTCCACATGAACTACCTCAAGACGGCCATCGCATTCCAATACATCCAGCGTGGCGCGCTCCACCTGGCGACCAACATCGACAGCACCCTGCCCATGGCCCACAGCTTCTTCCCCGGCGCCGGCTCGAGCAGTGCGGCGCTGGTCAAGGCGGTGGGCAAGGGCGACCCGACCAGTTTTGGCAAACCGAGTCAGGCCATGATGGATGCCATTGAGGGGAAATTCCAGTTCGATCGCAGTCGCACGTGCATGGTGGGCGATCGATTGAACACCGATATCCAGTTTGGGATCGATGGGAAGTTGGGGGGCACGCTGGCGGTATTGACGGGCGTGAGTCGGAAGGAGGACTTCCTCGTCGAGGGCGCCGAGACGGTGCCGTCGGCTTATGTGGATGCGTTGAGCGATTTGCTTGGTTGATGCGGGTGGGATGACGGGCTGGACGGAGTGGTGTGTGTGTGTGTGGTTTGGGTGGCTGGAGTATTTGGTGTGCGTGCGCTTATCCTGGAGTGGTAGAGGTATAGAGTAAGAAATATACAATGGCCATGTGGGAAATCATAAAATCCGATACCCGATGGAGCAGAGTAGATGTGTGCGACGAGATGCTAGCGAAACCTTCGACATGTTTAAGCCAAAAACAACACCACTAACAGTACAAACACATCATAAGGCGGGGAAAGTCGGGAAGAAAAAAACTCCAAAAAACTACCTTTTTTTTAAGTAGAAGAACCCCGGGGTCGGATTTTTTTTAGGGGGGGGGATTTTGAGCCGGATGAAAATCGCCAAACCCGTGGCTCGAACCAGCGAACTCGACGCCTTTTGACGCTGAGTAGTCAATTGGATAGCGATTCCTTTTGACCAACTCGACCATTTTGGTTCTGTTTTATTGAAAGTTTGAGGTTTTACATGATATATATATGGTACCGTTACGGGAAACCAGTAGTGGTGGCGGCCTTGAAAACTATTTGAGGGGGGTGAGGACACCGTCTATAGATAATGCTACAGGACTTGACTACTCTATTGGTGGCTGGTATCAAAGGTATAGCTTATTCTCCAAGTGCTGGTTTAACCGTTGATGTGGATGTAGATGCATGTTGGAATTTGTACTACGCTTACAATGCCGACTGTCAAAATGTCACAGTGGCTAAAGAACATGTATAATGGGTGTTAAGGAATGCGTATATATATATGTGTGTGAAGCCTTCCGCCTGTTACAAAGACAATTCAACTTAATCACTTGCTTTAATACCTCTAGTACCTAAACTGGGTCCCTGGAATGACCTCCTAGCCCTTTTCTCCAAGTAAACTTATGACGGAGAGCCATCTAACTCATGAAAAACCGTGTAGTATTCATGCTATCAAGAGGATCTACCTATCTATGTGTGCGCCTCGGAGTATCTAGGACCCGGTCACCGAAAACAGGCAGCAGTGAGCAAACAGTAGTGGTGCACGTGACAAAACTATTCCTAGGCTAAGCTTCCAAGGAGAATGTTCCTAGGAGAATTTGCCTAAGCACCCTGACCTCCTACCGGTAGTCGATTAGTCGCGCGCTGATTGACGAGTTCTTAGCGTTGTTACCATCTTCGCGAATGAATAGTCTTCTCACGACACGCGACCCATCAATCATATGTGATCGCAGTTCAAAATATTTGCGGAGCATTATGCACAAACCCGCTACTTTGATAAGATACGCCCGCCATTGGAACGCATCAAGCAAGAGAACCATGGCAACCCAAGGCTCCCACTCTCCTCGGCCAGTTTCACGAGCGCTGCTTCCTGGTAAGTCAACCTGTGCCGAAAGCAATGGCTGTATTGCTTATTCAGTCAGAGATGAAGTATAGCGATGATCTCTTCAACTACACTCGAGGTCGCTTCGTTTGTGATGAAGGATATGAGATGTCACAGCGCCAAGTCCGCTTCAATGTGAATGAGCTAGCTCGTCGCGCCGCCGAAGCTATCGGAGCGAAACCATGTGTTAGTATTGAAAAGTATCCTGATGGCATGTACAACAAGAGCATGCTTCTCACCATGGACAACGGCTCTCAAGTTGTGGCCAAAGTTCCAAATCCAAATGCTGGCATACCTCATTTCACCACTGCAAGCGAAGTTGCGACAATGGATTTCGTACGCTTCGTCCCAAGGCTTATCACATTCACATTGCCTAACTAACGTAATACAGGTACGGAACGTCTTGGGCACTCCTGCTCCTAGAGTCTTGGCTTGGAGTTCCAAGGAGAATCCCGTCGGTGCAGAATATATTATCATGGAAAAGGTTCTAGGAGTCGAGCTAGAACAGGTTTGGCCGAGAATGAACATCAAAGACAGATTTACTCTTGTTAAAACCATTGCTGGTTTCCAGAAAGCCTGGACCTCGGTTTCCTTCAAGAAGTTTGGGAGTCTATACTATGCGAAGGATCTAGATGATGAATCAACCGGAAAAAAGCCACTATACGTCAATGCAAATGGGACCGAGGTTGTGGATGAAAAGTTCGCTATTGGCCCATCTACAGGACGCGAGTCAATTGACAACGGAAGAGCGACTATCCGCTTTGACAGAGGACCATGTAAGATTCGTGTCCTTTATAAGGAGCTCCTTTGACTAATGAGCACAAGGGAACACTTTGGAGGAACATCACAGTGCAATTGGACATCGGGAAATTGCCTGCGTGAACCAGCTTCCTCATCTACCCAAGTCTCCAATAACTCTTTGCGGCCCGGGAACCTACCAGCCGACGAAGGCAAAAAGGCTTAGAGCCTTGCACTACTATCTCAAGTTAATTAGGTTCCTCCTCCCTAGAGATCAAGCTATTTCATCGGCGCATCTCTGGCATGGCGACTCACATGTTGCGAATATCTTTGTGAATCCTTCAGAACCTACCGAAGTCGTGGGCCTTATAGATTGGCAATCCACCGAGCTATGCCCTCTCTACTTTCACGCCCGTCAGCCTTATATCCTCGACTATGACGGCCCGCCTATGTCTGGTTTAGAGCGGCCACAGCCACCAAAAGATATGGAAAAGCTCGAGGCAAACGCAAAGAAGTATGCAGAGACTTTGTATTTGCAGCAATCAATCTGCTCTCTCTATAACACTTTAACTCACCATCAAACCCCACAAATTTACGCTGCACTTGAGTTCCAGCAAACGACAAGCTACCTGCTTCTACTCCTAGCTCGTAACCTCCTTGTTGATGGCGAGGCTTCCTATCTCTTGCAAGTGGCCGAGTTAGAGGCAGCATGGGACACTCTTCCTAGAGCTGCCAAAGGCTAGACTTATCCATTCTCCTTTTCAGCAAAAGAACGGGAGGAAATGGAGGCTGAGGTTGAAGGCGTGGTACGCGGTATGGAAGCGATGCGTTCAATTAAGGAAAGCATGGGTGAATTATTTCCTGAGCAGGGGATAGTGAGGCCGGACCAATACGAGGAGACGCTAGGCGCATTAGCACAGCTGAAGGATCAGGTTATTGAGGAATTTGCCGGCACTGAGCAGGAGAGAAAGATTTGGGAGACGATGTGGCCTTTTGGAACTTGAGATTGTACTTGGATGCTACGATATGGCGATAAAGTCAGGGTGCTAAAATCAGCTGATGGGTAAGATTCCTTGAAACGGAGGTCCTGTAATAATACGCAATCTGACATCGTGTTGAGTCAAAGCCTACATGTCTGAAGCTGCGCTCGTCTCGCTGCTGGAGAGGAACTCTGGGGCGATGTAGTAATGTGTGCCTTTACTCTGACAGATTTGTCGATGTTCTGAGCTATCCTTGCCAATTACCCTGTGCTATTCCCAATACATATATATAAGTTATTAACCGTCTTTATAGAGGAGAATACAAAGCTTCAAGTAGCCTGTTAACACTAATGACGTAAGCAGCGACGGCGGCGGCGATAGTATATTGCCCATAGAGGAGATCTGCGGGCTCAGAAAGGCCAATTGCTTGCTGCAGAGGCTAATAGAGTAGTCCAAGAGAGTGAGCGAGTTTGTCGGTTGGGGCAGCGTCAGGCGCCACCAACATGCAGTAATCGTCACGTGTAAGGACGTATTAGACCTCATTGTACCAGTAAATGGTGCGAATCTACTGAATCGATCTATATTGTAATACATTGTGGCGGTGTTGAGCCAATGTACAGTAAAGGTGTATTTCTTGGTGGGGTGGGCGTTAGACTCGGTAGCTGAGTCATCCTCCCCGCGGTCAGCGGAAGTGGAGAGTGGGTAGGCATCAACGAACCTCGAGCTCCGAGCTCACCACCACAACACGACACACCACGAGACAACACCGACACCTCCCAAACCATGGCCTCGGATGCAGCGGAGTCGCCCTTCTTCAAGAAACAGACGTCGGAAGGCAATATTGTCGTCAAAGGTAGTTTTGTCAGACACTCTCCGAAGCATGCTAACTTTCCTAGATCCTCCCAAATTCGATCTCGAATCGTACATCTCCAATTACGATGGTAGGCCGCGATAGAGCCCTTTTCCATTCCAGGAGAGGAAGTCGCTGAACTATTTCTAGGACACACACGGCTCGACCGCCTCCGCTATATCGGCTCCCACTCCCCGTACCTCGCTGTAGACGCATATCGCATGGCCATCACCGAGGCGAAGCAGGGCAAGGACCTCGAACTCTACGCGAACCTGGTCACGGATTTCGCCGAGATTTCGCCGCAAGATCCGCTGGCAATGCTGGATACGTCATGGGTGGACACAAAGACCAAGCAGTTGAACAGCGAGACGGACAAGCTGGAGCACGAGTTGAGGTCGTACAAGAACAACCTTATCAAGGAGAGCATACGCGTACGTGGCGCAACAACCGAAGTCAATGTCCATGCTAATGCCAGGTAGATGGGCAACGAAGACTTGGGCCACCACTTCTACGCCCGCGGCGACTGGAGCAATGCTTACAAAGCCTACCTGCGCATGCGCGAACACTGCACCTCGACCAAGCACCTTGCTGATATGACCCTCCGCCTCGTGTTTGTCAGCATTGCACAGAAGACATGGCTGACCGTACAGGCGAACATCGCCAAGATCGATGCGTCACAGGTCAAGGGCGAGGAGAAGACGAAGCTGGACCCCTTGATCTTTGCTTGCTCTGGTCTGGCTCACATGTGCCTTGGAAACTTACGCGATGCTGCGACGGGCTTCCTCAACACACCATCCACTTTCCTGACCGCAGAGCCGGCGGGAGGAATCAAGTGGCAGCGCGAAGTTCTCTCGGCCAACGATGTAGCTGTATATGGTGGCTTGTGTGCGCTTGCATCAATGGACCGTAGCGAGCTTCAAGAGCAGGTCCTGGGTAACAATGATTTCCGCAACTTCCTCGAGCTGGAGCCGCATATCCGCCGCGCCATAAACCTCTTTTGCAGCTCCAAGTACAGCGCCTGTCTCGAGGTGCTAGAAAGCTACCGAAACGACTACCTCCTCGACGTCTACCTCTCAAAAGTGCTCGGCATTATCTACGGACGCATCAGGACGAAGAGCATCGTGCAGTACTTTATTCCCTTCAGCTGTGTAACGCTCGACGAAATGGCTTCCAAGTTCCAGCTCACAGGCGACTATGCCACCATCGAAGATGAGCTCGAGGTCATGATCAACGACGGCACTCTTGACGCACGGATCGATCTCGTTGACCGACTCCTTATCTCGCCCCCGACAAACCCGCGATACCAGGTCCACGTCGAGGCTCTGGCCATGGCCGAGAAGTACGACCATACCCTGCGGCTTCGACTGACGCGGCTGAACATGCTGGCGGCTGGTTGGGAGATTCGACAAGAGAAGGGTCTCAAAGAGCAGGTATCTTCGTTTGGTAATTATGGTGAGGGACTTGGTTCAGGTATCGGAGCCGGGTTGAGGGGTATTGGGTCGAAGCTGGGTCTTTGAACAGCATGAAGCGTGATCAGCATTTTCAGGCGTTTTGGTACGAGTATGGATCATGATAAGGTGCAATGCACTCGAGGTGCTTGGGAGCCTAACAATAGCGATGATATCAAGAGGAACAGAAACCTCTATTAGCAGAAGGAATACACACCATTTGCACATGACGTTTCCTTTGCTCTTGTTCCAATACATTCGGTAGGGATCCAATTCTCCACCTTCCAGGTATCGCAGTAGCATAAATAACACTACTAGTAGTATTTTTCTTGGAACAGTCTGCTTGCCTACCGATCCCGGGTAGTACTTGGAGGGACACTCGGGAGCAGGGCTTGCATGTTAGAATCGTATTGCTTTTTGTAGGTCATGTGTTTTGTCACCGTGGATTCTCCTGGTCATCGGAGTCGAGAGCGCAGGAGCTTTGGAAAGTTGTAAAAAGTCGCTTTCTATTTGTGAGTTTTGGATATATTATGACGTCCATAGTAGTAGTTCTTCTCTGATGGTAAATCATGGGGGTTGACGTTCAGGCGTGTCTTGTCGAGAAAAGAGCGATGGATGGATAAAGAACCCGGAATGTAGCGATTACTAAGCTCACTTGCTGCGGTCCATTGCAGGTGTTTGAGAGGGGACGGGCGTCTTCGCTGCGAGACACGAGGCAAAAGCGCATCGCGAACAGGTGTTCGGGCGTGTCAGCTGAAGGATGCTCGTGGTACCTTTCCCCCTCCCAAGAGATTGTTGCGTCATCGGGTCATCTGGCGTGGTCCATACCAAAGTGGCTGCCCATGCAACGACTGGTACCGACTGCTTGGGACGGAGCGGCCACACATTTCTCCGAGGCAGGAGCAGCGAGGCAGGAGCAGCGAAACTTCGGTTTGATCCTTTATTCGTTTTTCAACGCTTGCCATCATCACTACCATTGCACGGGCAGAAAAAGAGTGACGAAGTTGCATCGCAGATCACAGGTGCGAGGACGTACCGTGCAGATGAGGAGATCTCGGGTCCGTCCGTCCAACCGAATACGCTCTCCGTCTGGTTGGTTCGCTAGTCCCCATTGCTATTGGTCCATCCAGAACAAATTCCGTCTCAAGTTTGCGATCACTGAAGGGACGTGAGTGACTGATGTGCATGCGTCAAGCAGGAGGACCTCATCATCACTGCCTGCCACCCTTTGGGTGTCCTGTGGGACCGGGGTTGGCGAGGCCAGACTCGCCTTTTGTTGGCGTTGGAGGTCGTAAGGTTTGCTAAACGCATCAAGCTAATGTCAACCAGATTATCTCCATAGGTCACACGGCGCAGGAGGTGCAGCATCGTGGACAAGGCCACGCAGAGGGGGTTTTATGGTTGCTTTTGCACAGGGTCCAGCAGTACCACCGTATCCTGCTCGAATGGGGCCACTCGCGGACATTGCCGGCGCCCTGTACCGCTAATGCAGGAGTTGCAAGGTCGCTGCTGGGTTGTGGAGAGAGTATCGCCGACTCGTTTACATGATGGCAGCGGTAGGTGGAGTTTCACTTCGCTGTCGCAACACCTCATCATCCTGTTCCTTGCGCTAATTGCGACGGCCCGAGGTGGGGAAGCGAGGGTGTCTACGAAAAGGACGGTCTCGAACTCCCGCACGCATAATTATGTACTGTAATTTTCCAAACTCACCGAGGGACCAGCTTGGCCCTGGCGGGGCGGTAGATCGACCAATGGTGCCCAACTGTCGGGTCACCCAGCAGAGCCGCAGAAATCAGACCACAAAAAAACCTTGACAGCATTATCAACCAGAAAAGACGATCGGGAACAGCGAAAATGCATAACAATGCATGAGTTTTTGGCGTGTGTGCCACTCCATGCTGGCACACTCAAGATTCCGGTGAACTCTTCTTGGATTATGGATATCCTATTTGGTCCAGCAATAGCGGGTAGATCCCACAGTATTGGGTACAGCTAGCCAGATCGGGAGGCATGGCGTTCGTCTGCGGGGTCACATCGACAGGCGAGGCCGAAATTCAGAATCCAATCTCCCGTCGTTCAAGCGGCGGTTTGTCGCGAGGCTTCAGAATTGCATACTTTCTGGATGACAGCCCTACTCTGTAGCGCATCAACAGAACCGGGGCGATGTTTTGTTAGCCCCCCGAGACTGACACATGATACGTGCATGACCTGTCGGTTGGGGGGGCGGACCACGGTTCACTGGAAACGGGTCGGATGCTAAGCAAGCTCCATACGTTTGGTACCAGAAACCGTAAAGACACAACCACCAGGTCGCAGCGTGATTGGGGTCTCTGAGGCCAGTATGCAGTTATTTGTTCGATAATGAAGCCGCATGGAAGCGAGCACATGCGGCCAAGCCCAGTTTCGGTCGTGCTTGGAGCCGATCGAGCACCAGACCCATTTGACACCGAAGCCATACATTGGCATTGCGGTTTCTACTATCTCGCAAATGGAAGTACGGCATGTCTTAGAAGAAGGGGGTTGTTCTAGATATCGCCCCTGAGTTGAGAGAATACCTCCAACAGCGGCTGGTTTTTTCTCTCTGGCGACGGCCGATATATGCGCCGGTCTTACGGTTAAGATGAGGATCGCTCGAAGACGCCCAGCACACCTATTATAGATTGCGATGTCGCCGTTTACCAATCACATTGTGAGATGGGCATTCGAACCCTTCGACACGAGACGAAACATCCCGAAGAACTCGAATTCCGGCCGGGCACGAGCCGTGGTGTCTTTGTTACGAAGTACGTTCGCAAAACTCTCTAGATTCGTGGCAGCCGACCTCCAGGCAGGACGGACGGCCCAGGCCACAGGGAGGGCCCAGACAAGGTCTTTTGGCGAAAAGCATCCAGGATGCGCGAGATCCCTGATAGGACGGCGTGCGGGTTTGCTGCTAGCCTTTTCACCATTTATAAATAGCGCCGATACGAAGAGCTGTGGCGGTGCAAGCGTGTGCCCGTGGAGGACTTGTCGAGGCAGCAGGCACACACATGTGTTGGGGACGAGAACAGATGACGCTTATCAATTGCGTACGGCGGCCGAGAAACCCCACGTCTCGAATGCTGTGAACCCACCGTACCGGACTACGTCTGCAAGACCAAAATAGGCTCTGTGTTCGCATCCTCATTCCTGTTGTGCACGCAGGCTCGTGGCGGCTGGCAATGCACCGTCGCCTTCCGCCTTCTTGGCCAGATCTGCTTTGGCTTCGACGTCGTTCTCGGTAACCCTGCCGAACTGCGAACGGCGATATCGACGGGCGCAGTGCCAGACGAGATGGATCCACGGTCGAGGTGGCCGTTACAAGGCAAGCTTTCCCCCTCTCCCCCTCCCCCTCCCCACAGTATCGGAGAAGACGTGTGCATGTCGGGCTTGACCTACTTCACGTGAAGGGAATTTCTACGCGACGGGCGCGACCACGGTTCCCGACGACGTTGGCATTGTCTGACATGGCGAGATGCTCTCGATCTGGGGGCGTCGCGAGGAGAAGCGTTACATTGCGTTTCGCGGCACAAGCCAGGCCAGCAGACGCTTAATAGGCTGTCTCTCTCTCAGAGACAGGGACCGTCAGCATACGCTCACGTTGCCGCCCTCAACCTTATCCATTGCCCTGGGAGAGGATTATTGCCCGTGGCTGGGTTGGCGCAGGACCAAAAGCGCTCCGAGTATTACATGTCGAACTCACGTCACGGACTTGGTTGGGTGGAGGCTGGCTCGGCCGTTCGCAATACGACAGAAGAGCTATGCCCCCACACCGCGGCCATGGCGATATGAAACGACTGAGAGGTTCGATCTGGAAATTGGCCACGGTAGCGTCTGGTGGTGTCAGAGCGGACCCACGGCGAGGCAGCCTCCCATGACGCACACCTGCAAGCATACAGCATACTACGATGCCAGATACTATGTAGTGGTCCCGCGGGCACCGCAGGGGCAGAGAAACGCGGTGTGGGCAGCGGGCGGTGGCAGGGCAGGGCAGGGCAGGCTGTGTGGCTAGTGAATGAGGCTGTGGCCACCGGGCAGCACACACCACACAGTTCGATCTCATCTCACCCAAAATAATCCTCCACGTCAACACGCCAGCCGCAAACGGACAATGGCTCGGGGGGACTGACATGCCCAAGCGAGCCCATCACGAATCACCCATGCCCCCCGGCCACGATCCGCAGAGCAGAGGGAAGCGGCGGTCACCCAGTCTCGCTACGCACGGCCGGACGCGGTGCTGTTGGGCTGAGCCGGGCTGCCATTGGCCGGCCGCCGCGCACCAGCGCCTCTTGGGCATGGTCGGGCATGCATGTGGAGAGGCCGGGCCTCGCGCTCACCGCACCCCTAATCCCTTCTTACCGCAATGTTCGGCCGTCTCCACGAGAGGCGGAGAGGCGGAGAGCTGGTGCCTTTCTTATTTTCCTAGCGCACGTCCTGTAACCCTTGCTGGCTGGCTGTCGTCTGTGCATGAGCCTTGGGGCCGTCGACAGATGACGGATGACTTGAGTATAACCTCTCGTCTTCGCCCCCTCCAGCAGCTGGCCAGGCCAGACTCTTCGACTCCGCCAAAAACAACCCCAGACTGCCGGCCCATCCCATCGCCCATTCCTGCTGCGACCGACCTTCGCTACCGACTTGTCGGCCACCACACGCGCGCTATCGCCTGTCAAGCAACCGCCTACCTCGCCGACCCGTGCGACGGCTCCAGGCTTAAGCCGCGGCGGGTGATCCATCGTTTCAAGGTAGGCTCCCCTTGCCTAGCTTTTATAACATCCTCGAGCCTCCCAAGCGCACACCCCTGCGGTACCCTGTGCTCTTCATCTTCATTGCTTATGCTTATGCTTGCCAAAAGGCCGTCGCCGCACTATATCTTGTTCCTGTGCCCGCTCCAGCACGCCAGCCATCATGGTCGACTACGTTTCCTATCCCACCGCCAGCATGCCTCACGATTTCCAGCTCTACGCCAACGAGGAGCAGCTCGACTTCCTCCCCACAGCACAGCCTTTCCTGCCTTCGAACTCATTTGCTCTGGATCCCACCTTCGGCGGCCCCTACGAGCACATGGCCACCCTTCCTGAACCCCCCAGACCTCACGATCTCCAGTTCCACTACGACGGCATTGCACAGGGCGTCAAGGCACCCTTTCAACAGTTCAGTCCCACCAGTTCACCGCACTCGACATCCCACTCTTTCCAAGACCAACCACCGGTGCTCTCCGCTTCCTCCGAGTCTTGCGCATCAGTGTCCTCTTCCGCCATGGGCTCGCCATCGCTAAACCCCCAATTCACCGAACCCTGGAATCCCATGACCAACGGCCTTGGCTTCGAATACGGTATGGGCGAACAGGTCAAGGTTCCTGGCTGCGTGGGTGAGTCAACCTTGGTTTCTTCGAGAGCAGAATCATTTTCCTTCATCCCATCTCCTGTGATGGCTCCGTCGGAGTTTTTGCACAGCAATGTATTTGGATCGTCGACTGCTTCTGCATCAGCGCAGCGGTCGGCTTCTTCAAAGTCCCACACATCTGCAGCACGCAGATACTCCCTCCTTTCGAATGAAATTCACGCTCGCGATGTCTCCGATGCTGCCTCTCAGTCTCCTTCAATCCCGTTTTCCTCTCCTCCGTCGACCTCCCTTCCTCACGCCAATTTCTTTGCTCCTTTGCAGCCTTCTCCTACTTGTCCGTCTCCTCCCATGCTCTCTCTGTCTCTCTCTCTATCTCTCTCTCTCTCTCTCTCTTTCCGTATGCGCTTGCGAAAAAGCGGTAACTGACACGAAAGTAGATCCCAACCTCACACAATTCGGCAATCCCCTTGCGTATGCCGCACCACCCTCACCCTATCCTGAGATTCGCACAAATCAATCGCCATACTTTGGGGTTATTGAGCACCCACCTTCCCCAGCGCTCTCTAACATCTCTTCCCATAGCCCGCGTCAGGGACCGAGAAATCCGACGCGCGGATCACAGTCGCCTGCCACTTACCTCGATGCTCAGCGATTCCAGCCATATCCCACCTACAACGGCCAAAGGCGGCGGTCGGATGCCTCCCTTCACTCACAAAACTCGGGCACCAGCCGCAAGAGCTACGAGATCGACGACGAAACCCGCGAGAAGGGTCTCTGCCCCCTTCCCGAGTGTGGACGTGTCTTTAAAGACTTGAAGGCACACATGCTCACCCATCAGAATGAGCGACCGGAAAAGTGCCCGATTACGACGTGCGAATATCACCACAAGGGCTTCGCAAGGAAGTACGACAAGAACCGACACACATTGACGCACTACAAAGGCACCATGGTGTGCGGCTTCTGCCCCGGGTCCGGTTCCGCGGCGGAGAAGTCGTTCAACCGCGCCGACGTGTTCAAAAGGCATCTCACTTCGGTCCACGGTGTCGAGCAGAACCCCCCCAACAGTCGCAAGAAGTCGCCAACAGGGCGCAAGGGATACACTGGTGCGCAGTCCATGGCCGGTACCTGCTCCACCTGCTCGGTGACTTTCGCCAACGCGCAAGAGTTCTACGAGCATCTCGACGACTGTGTGCTGCGTGTTGTCCAGCAAGCCGACCCCAGCGAGGCCATCAACCAACGCCTCCTCACGTCGGTCGCCGAAGACACGGAGGTGACGCAAACGCTCGACCGCAACGGTCTCTCCAACAGCGTCGAGTACACGGTCCCTTCGTATGACGACGAAGACGATGCCTCGGAGGAGGAGATCGATGTCGACGACGCCAATGACGACACGTACGGTGTGCGCCGATCCCGTTCCGGCAAAGGCACCATCAAATCCAAATCGCATTGACAATTAACACACTCCCGGGGTGTCATCTCGCAGCCCGGGAGTGGCAACCCATCCAAAATAACAAAGACGTCCTCGACCAACAACTCGGCGGGTCCTCGGGCTGGCCTCACCTTTTCCAAAGGCGGCGTGGCCATCTCCGGGTCGGGCCGCAAGAAGCGCAAGGACTACCCGGTTTCCTGGGGCTGTCCGACGGACAAGATGAAGATGAAGAAGCGCGTCCTGTGCGTGTACGACGGCCAGAGACGGCTGTGGAAGGACGATATGATGCTCGACTCGGACTACGAGGTCCGCATGAAGCTTCCCGATGGGAAGAGTTATGTGACGGACTTGGATGTGCAGACGCTGAAGAGAAGCGAAGCGTTGCATGGTGCGACGGCAGAGGAGAGGGGCCCGTGGTATCCTGACAACGTCGGTGTTGCGGATGCCCAACAGCAACAGCAACAACAACCACCACCACATCCACTTCCACATCCACATCAACAACCTCCTACGACGATGTCGATGAGTGCGCAGGAAATCGAGGAGTTTATGGTTTGATAGCGCGGAAGTCATTTCGACTTTCCTTGTTTTCCTTCATGATCTGCTTTCCCCGCGCCGGATATTTGGAATGGGAACCGGGGGTCTATCGGGGAAAAACAAAAAGGCTGAACGTCTCCTTCATTGTCCACTGTTTGTTCCCTTTCGCTCTGTCGAAACCAAGCGTTGGATCGAAGGGAGTCCGTATATTGAGACGCGATCAAGACTTTTTTCTTCTTCCAAATGGTTCATGTTGTACTTGTAACCCCATCCCCCCCACCCCTTGAAAGCCAGCCCCCCTCCTCATGTCCTTTTTTCCCTCCTTTTTCTTTTCTTCTTCTTCTGGAATCCATTCTTTTCCTTCCTTTTTTTTTGGGAAGATGGTTGGAGGGAGATGGGCTTGGGACGCCTTGTTTTTCTTTTGATCGATACCACTGCTGTTGTTGTTTTTTGTTGTTTTCGCAAGGGTGTTGGCGCTATATATTTGACCTGATGATTGGGACGATTGGGATTAATGTGTATCATGGGCGACGCATGGATGCATGGGTTGATTGATGGATTATTGCTTGAGTGGGGCGAGATTGGTGTTTTGTTTGGCGGCTGACTGTGCTGTGCGCGTCGTCGTTGCGTTCGTGTTTGCTAGATTCTTCTAATCTATCGTCTTGTCAAGTACACACATCCTCCCGTGCTCAATGTGACGTGCGACTGCCCGCCCATGAAGGAGTTTTGGAGTTTTCTCTCTCTCTCTCTCTCTCTCTCTCTCTCTCTCGCTCCGATCACGGCGTTCGTAGTCGGTCGATGGCACCGAAACAAACAGGGTCAGAAGGAGGAGGGAAAGGAAGGGAAGGAGGGGTGTAAGATGTGAATGAATAAGAAAGACGACGTTTCTATCTAGATATTCCTAATCCCTATTTATACATGGTTGTCGTGGCGGGCGGGCGAGCGAGCGAGCGGTAACTACGTAAGGGAGGTACGAGGGGCCGGCAATAAGAAGAGGGTGCATGCGTGTAAACGAGTCGAGGAAATAGAATAAGCTCGCTCATGCCTGTCCTGCCCTGTCCTGCCCTGTTCTGTCCTGTTCTGTCCTGCCCGAACACCCCATGTCCGGGACGCGTGATTATGTTTTTTTTCCTTTCCTTTCCCTTTGATCCTGCAACTCGGGGCCTGCTGGCTGGTGATGATGGGGCGGATTGCGGGTTGGTAGGGCTGACGTGGACGGCCCCCTCCTGCGAAATGATGCTGCGGGTCGTCGTGGCCCTGACTCCCTCGCTGGGATTTGGGGCGTGAGGTCAGGTGGATGGATGGATGGGGGCCTGGGAATGTGTGTATGGGTGGGTTGGATGGTAGATGAGGGCGGGGCAGTCAGTGGAGTGTGTGTGTGTGTGGTTTGGTGGTGGTGGTGGTGGTGATGGATGGCGAGGGGGTTGGATGGATGGTGGTTGGTGGTTGGGAGGGCGAAGGGCGTGGGGCCGAGTGTGATGATGGGTGGTGGTGTTGGTGGATGTAGGGATTTAGGGCTGCGGGTAGGGCTGAGAGCGCGATGTGACGGGAACGGGCGGATGTCGGTGCGTGGGTGGGGATTGCTGTTGTGGATCTTGGGGGTGTTGCGAGTAATGGGGTGGTTCCCAAGGCTCGGGGATATGGGAGAGGTGCTTGGCTATTGACGGGGTAGGTGTGGAGGGGATGGGATGTGGCATTATCAGCTGGTGGTGGGAGGCAGAGAAAGTGGCATGTGGGAGTTGTCAGTGTGTCCTTGGGTATATGTTATAGAGACGGAGAGACACAGAGAGAGAGCGAGAGAGAAAGCGATGTTGACATTGTTGGTGGTCTGCCTCGATCTCCATTAGAGAGTCGGCGCCGTTGCGGGCTTGGCGACGACCGACTTGCTTGGGCACATAGGCATACACATATCTACACGGTGATGATGGAGTTCGAGTGGTGGCTGCTGCTCTGGACGTGTGTTCTGCCGACCGCTGCCATGGGATTCCGACGCACGACATTGCGGTGAGGGGGGGCATTCCCGTCATCCTGGCATCCTGGCATCCTGGCGAACTGGCGGTGAGGCCTCGGTCGTCGCGTCTGCTGGGGCGGGCCGGGGCGCTGTCGCTGCTCAACCTCTCTATTGTCTGCTGCGACCACACTCCCAGAATTACTCTAGCTGTATTGATGGACGGGGGTCTCCACCAGAATATGGAGAGCCATTCTGCCCCTGCCCAGGTCAACAACTACCAGCACGCCCAGGACGGCATCGGCATCGGCATCGGCATCTACACCAGCAATGCGCCCGTCCACCTCGCCCGCGGTCGACAGGCGCGCGACCCACAGGCAAAGACGGTCCCGTACAACGTCACCACCATCGACGAGTTCGAAGCCGCCCTCCGCGGCTATTTGGCCAGCCCGCCCGACGAGCCCGAGCACACCGAGTGCCAATTGTCCTTCTGGATCGGCGCGAGCTTCCTGTACTGACCGAAGTATTCGTCCTCTTCGTCCCATGAAG
>JAGQEM010000091.1:45170-107978 GCA_019202945.1 Corynespora olivacea
CTCGCCCCGCCGTCGTCGGCCCCGACCGCCCCCGCAGCCCCTCCACCGCAGCAGCCGCAGCCACCCCAGCAGCACCAGCACCAACACCAGCAGCTGCCCCCGCCGTCGCCGTCGCCGTCGCAATACCGACAGCACCCCGACGCGCCCCCCGGCTTCCAGGCCGCGAACGTGAACGTGAACGCGAACGCGAACGCGAACCAGCAGTATGGCCCGCCGCCGCCGCATGGCTACCCCGACGTGTCGGGCCCCGCAATGGCCCTCTCGCTCTCGCTGTCGACCTTCCAGCCCCCCTCCAAGGCCCCCGAGCCCCCTCCCCCCAGCGCGAACGGGTCCGACGCCAACACCCCCACCGCCCACGACGGGAAGCAGCCGGAGCCGCCCAGGGTCACCATGAGCATACTGGACGCGCTGCGGCCTACGGCAGACCCCAAGGAGAAGATGCGGAAGCAGCGCGCCATTGCCAAATGCTGCGTCGACTCGATACAGAAGGTGGACGGCTACCGCTACAGCTTCCACAACTGCTGGAACAGCCGCGAGGACGACGCCTTCCGTTTCTCGTACTACTGCAACGATTCGCTGCTCAACAAGGACCGCGCCGCCAATGGCAAGGGCGCGAAGCTGGGGAAGCGTGCCACGAAGCCCGTCTTTGACTGCAAGGGCGTGCTGTCGGTCAAGTTCTCGGCCAGCAAGCAGGCACTGGACGTCTTCTACAAGCATGTGCCCATCCATCAGACGTACGAGGAGCGCGCGCCCGCGCCGCGAAAGGACTCCAAGCGCCGCAAATTCCTGCAGGAGACCGACCCGGATGCTCTGGAGCGGATACAGAGCCGTCCCAAACCGCCCAAACCGGAGACGGAATCCGATGTTCCGCCGACGTCGAGAAAGAAGAGACCGTCGGGAGACTTCAAATCGCCCACGTCTCTCGAGAGCGATCTTCGCGCAGAAAGTCTGGTCAACCTGCTGGATCTCATTCGTCGTGATGTGCCACCTGAGCCTGCACAGCCTGCCCCGCCGCCACCTCCGCCTCCGCCCCCACCATCTCTACCCCCCACTCTCTCTCTTATCACTACGGCAAACAGACCATTGCAGCAGCAGCAGCAGCAGCCGCCGCCGCCGCTGCAGCAGCCTTCTCAAGCGCTGTCGCAGCCATCTCGTAAGAGACCCCGGAATAGCTGCGATGTCTGCAAGGCGAAGAAGACCAAGGTATGTTTCAAGTGTCGCATCAGCATTGCTATTGTTAACACCTTCGCAGTGCGACGGCACACGGCCTGTATGCCAAACTTGCATCGACAAGAAGAGGCAGTGTAACTATTCCGACATGAGTGAGGATCGAGGGCCTTCAGCCGCAGCACCGGTGGAGACGATACGGCAGGCTCAAGCCGCGAACAGCGAGCTTTCCGAGCTGGAGCGAATGAAAAAGGAGCTGGAAGAGGCAAAGGCCCGAATACAAGAGCTTGAGGAGGAGAAGCGCCGGGCATCCATCACCCCTTCTCAAACCCCTCAGCTGAACCGGCAACCCGCTGTGCAGCCTCTACCTCCCACACAATCGCAGTCGCAATCCGACCCCAAGCCCCAGCCAGCCTCGCACCCGTCACAACGCCAGCAAAAGCAAAAGCAAAAGCAGCAGAACCACGGCCATCAGCAACAGCAACAGCAACAGATGCAGATCCGCAACACCCAGCCCCAACAGGCTATCCAGCATCTGCAAAACGCAGCACAGCAGCTTCAAGATCCACAACAGATGCCCAACTCACAGCAACTCCAATCCCCTCAATACAACCACTTTGGCAATCCAGGCCCAACCCCTTATGGTCTCAACCGGCCCATGTCCTCGCAAAACATGTCGCAGAACATGACTTCCAACACGGGCCACCACTCACAGTCTCAGGCCAATCAACTAAATGCCGGTCTCGCGCCGACAGCAGAATCATCGAATCCCTACGGTCGCGACTTCGTGTGGCCGACGAACCAGTATTATGGGTATCAAGCGGCGCAGCCGCAACAACCCGACCAGTGGAATGCGAATAGGAATTCGGGCGTTTTCCGGTGATGAGAGCAGCTGGCATCTCTTTCATCGCTTGTTCTTTTCGGCGGGGGCGCCAAGCGCCAGAATCATGAGTTTGAGCATGGCGCTCTCTCTTGCTGTTACTTACAATATACCCTCAAACCGTGTTTATGTTTTATACAAGTCGCTTCTTTCACACCATGTTTGTTCACATTCAGAAATCATCTTCACAAGCCAAGACTTTTTGCAAATATCCTCGGTGTCAATGTTCTTTATAATGTCTCTTTTGGTCCGACAGGACGATCCATTCTGCCTTGAGGGAAGAATTCACATTTTCACATTCAGAACTCATCTTCACAAGTCAAGACTTTTTGCAAATATCCTCGGTGTCAATGTTCTTTATGATGTTTCTTTTTGTCCGACAGGACGGTCCATTTTGCTTGAGGAAACAATTTGCATTATCTATAAACGCCCCGGCATCTGCCTTTCTCCTCCGTGAGCGGACGGGTGGCCAAGCCGTATTATGTCCCTTATTGCTCTCATTCCCTTCCTCCCTCCCTCTATCCATCCAATCTTGCCCCCACTCCACCTTCCCTCCCCTCCCCTCCCCTCGTCGTCCGCCAGCCAGCAGCTCACCCTCCCCCCTCCCTGTACTTCTTCTCCCACCTCGCCCTCTGCTTCTCCAGCTGCCGCTTCCGCCTCCTCTTCTCCTTGCAATTCGCCTCGACGTGGTTGTCAAGCTGCGGGCAAATCGCACACACCATCCTCTTCTCCGGGCACAGCGACGCCCGGTGCCCGACGGCGCGGCAGAACTCGCACGCCTTGCGCGGGCAGTCGACGGCGTCGTGGTCGTCGGTGCCGCAGGCCTTGCAGCCGCGGTTCCGGCAGTCCCTGGTGTGGTGCGTCAGGGTCTGGCACCGCGTGCAGAAGGGGCAGGCGGCCGTGTCGTGGCCCGCCTCGCCGCAGTTGTCGCACGGGCTCTTGCCGTCGGCCTGGCGCGGGTGCGGTTGCGGTTGCGCCGATGTCTCGGCGTCTTTTTGTCGCTGCTCCTGGGGGGCGGCAGGAGGTGGAGGTGGGAAGGGGAAGGGCGGAGAGGAGAGGGGGGTCGGCTTGCCGCCCCGGGTCTCTATGGACCCATTGTCTTTTCGCTCCTGGGGGACGGCAGGAGGTGAGGGTAGAGGGGGAAGAGGCGGAGAGGAGGGAGGGGTCGGCTTGCCGCCCCGGGTCTCTTTGGACCCTTGGTGCGCCGATTTCTCGGCGTCTTTTTGTTGCTCCTGGGGGACGGCAGGAGGTCGAGATGAAGAGGGGAGGGGCGGCGAGGAGATAGGGGTCTCTTTGGACCCGTTGTCTTTTCGCTCCTGGGGGACGGCAGGAGGTGAGGGTAGAGGGGGGAGAGGCGGAGAGGAGAGAAGGGCCTCTTTGGACCCTTCTTGGTGCGCCGATTTCTCGGCGTCTTGTTGCTCCTGGGGGGCGACAGGAGGTGGAGGTGGAGGGGGGAGAGGAAAGGAGAAAGGGGTCGGTTCGTCGCCCCGGGCCTCTTTGGACCCATGCGCCGATTTCTCGGCGTCTTTCTGCTCCTGGGGGGCGGCAGGAGGTGGAGATGAAGAGGGAGGAGGCGGAGAGGAGAGAAGGACCTCTTTGGACCCTTGTTGCGCCGATTTCTCGGCGTCTTGTTGCTCCTGGGGGGCGGCAGGAGGTGGAGGTGGAGGGGGAGAGGGAAGGGAGGGAGAGGGAAGAGGGGGAGAGGGAAGAGTGGTCGGCGACGGCAGAGCTACGTCGTCCCGGGTTGTCGGATCCAAGTGATCAGCGTTACCGACTTTCCAGAACTGTTCGAAGTCTGGATACCAGAGTGTGAGTGGCAGGGCAGGCGGACCAGGCGGACCAGGCGGATCTTGACCAGCGGCCTCACTCTCCGCGTCCGGTTCCGTAGGCCAGAGGAAACTCCAAATCCAGCGAAGAAACTTGAGGAGTTTCCAAACGAGCCCGGCAAGAAACTTGACAGTATCCCAAATGAATGGGACAAGTGTCTCGGCAAGTTCCCAGAGGTAGAACAACAACACCATGCAAATTACCAAATAGTAGGTCATGGGGACAGACTCGACGGTAGGAAAGGTGCCATATCCGTCAAGGATTGTGCGGACTGTTGCCCATGTGCGGTCGAATGCTGCTGGCTCACGGTATACCGGCGCGTCTTCAACGACCTCATGGACATACACGACGGTGTCATACTCGTGTGCAGTCGTGGCGGAGGTGTTTTCCAGACCCAAGATTTCCTGGAGTACGGTCCCGAAGTCGGCTGAGCAGGTGGGAGAGGAGAGGGAGATGTGCGGGGCTGGTGTCGTCGGTGAGGGTGCAACTGGCGGCGACGCTTCGAAGCAGCTGATGGTTTGCGTGATCGCCCTGGCCCTGATCGATGCTTGCTCCCTTGACAACCATCCTCCAGCGGCGCCAATGATGGCGATGTTCAAGCCCAGTTTGACTCCTTCGGGGTGCTCGTGCCAGAGATTGACGGCGAGTTCGGCTGCGGGGATTGCCACAAGTTGCGTGACTGGCACGATCATGAGGCTCAAGGCAGCATGCCACAGATCCAAGAGGAAAGCCATCGCTGGTTGTTGGTGTTGATGGCGTGCGTCGGTGTCGGTGTCGGTGTCAAGTGGAAATGGAGGTGAGGGCGCGCGATTGAGGATTTGACAATCGCGGGCGAAGAAAGGAAATGGTAGAAAGGCTTTCACGCTCGTAGCTCAAGAGTTTCAGAGGCTCTGCGGGTGCGGTTGGCTGCGTGGCAGATGTGGATATGAAGAAACTCTTGGTTGCAGTTGTGAGCGTGTGTGAAGGCGAAGAGAGAAGGTCGCACACTGGCGGAGCGCGCTTTATCTAGAGACGGAGGAACTAAAAACCGTGCCGGGATCGTAATTTGCATAGCTATTGTGCGCGCCTCTGTGAATCCGTTTGCTTCGTGTGGTCGTTGCTGGGGAACCGTTTGATGACGCTATACCTAATTTGGACTAGCCATTCACGCTCCTGGTCTTGGCGCGACGGTGACGGGGAAAATTTCTCATCAAACTGGGTTGGGAGAAGGAACATGGAGGAGGGGTAATATTAGGCTTTTTGAAGGTATGAAATCAAGCACAATGCCTAATCTGGATACTGTATATATAGTAGAGTTTCGGCTGTGATGGATGGGTTCACTGTTTTGACGTTGTATAAGCGTTGAATTTAGCCATAACTAGAGAGTAGATGATGTGGGAGGCTTTCATGTAGAATTGATGCTTGCTTTGAGGTGTTTGTTCATCTGATTATTGATATAGTTGTTGTGTCAGTCTTATAGTAAACCTAAGTTCCGAACCATGTACGGGTTGGTACAATAGCAAAGCTTGGGAAATGTGTAGGATACAAAACATGAATCGCGGAAGGCGAACTTGGAAGATATTTAATATGATGCAGTCTGCAGGGAGTTTGTACATGCTTTGCGTGAACGTAATTGATGGTGTGTTTGAATGTGACAAAGGAACGAAAAACACCGGTTCCAGAGGATCAAGTACCTCAGCTCAAGCAGTTTTCAAACATGGCATGGCCATGCTATCGAGACCCCATAGACAAAATGACAACCCATCTCCAGCGTGTCAAGCATAAGGTGAGGTTATGGAAGTATGTCGTCGAATCCGAATATCAAATAATCAATATCCCTGCTTGAGCACCAATTTCCACCCCCTCAATACGGACGGATCGCTTTCTTTCACATGCTTTTGCGTCCATGATGTAGCATCTATCTCTTCAATCTCTTTCCCGCTCAATGCCTTACCGACATCGTCGACCTCGTGAATAGCAAGGCAGAATGGCGGGTCTTCTTTAGTCATTGGGGTTTTAGGTCCCGAGTTGTAGCGCGTAGTTCTCCTATATCCAGGAATCTTTGATAGCATCTCTAGATGCTCTTCGCGATACCACTTGTCGTGGTCTATGCGATCTTTGGGATGCATTTCCGCAGTGATGATCTCGGGTGAGGGGACTAATTCACGTCAGCTTACGCTTCTACTAAACCGAAGATAAGATCTAGACTAACCTTCTCCGATGCCTTTTGGATCATAAACCTGCAGCCGTTCATAGTTCCTGGCGTCGAAGTCTCCATTCTCTGCAATGCCCTGTCCTCCACCGCCTTCCTCGAACATCTCACTCGTCTTCCTCAGATCCAGGAAATTCTGCGTCTTTAACGGCTCGGCGAACTCGGTTTGATAGAGCGCAAGAAACTTTCTGTGGTGGCTGAGCTTGTACTCGCCGGGGAGAGGTATCTCTTCGTAGAGGAGAGCGCGTGTCGCTGTGGACGAGTTCACCAGGTCGGGCAGGTGCTCAATTTCGTACCAACTTTTCCATGTTTCTGGAGTGACATGTGTAGGGGCGGAATTTACGTAGAGCAGGTAGGGGGGTGTTGAGGGTGGCATTTTGATGATGGATGGTTGGTGTGTGTGATGGAAAGAGGAATGGGTGAAGTATACTGTGGAATATGTCGAAAGTATAGGGCAGTGATCACATCGTGCATGTGCGGGGTCTTCGGAGATAGTGTTAAAGATCGTAAGAACATTATTTGCCCATTAGCAATGTCTAGATTATTAAGCTTGATTTAATCCTATCTTAGCTTAGGTGTATTACCATCTCGGAAGCCTCTCCTGCTACGCCTTGACCATTCCCAATGTTTTCGCCATGTACCAAGGAGGTGAAGTATACAGTCATACCCCCGGATCGGGTCTGTAGCGTCGGATTCTAGCCAATACAATGCCCAGAAATGACCACTTTGAGGATCGTTAGAAGGATGATTTACCGTGTCTTGGGCCTGTAAAGATCGTTTTTAAGGGTAAAACAGGGGGCTCTAGCCAATAAGTAAGTAAAATTAAGGATAATTCGACGCTACAGACCCGAGCGGAGGGGTGACTGTATTGACGCAAAGGAACCACAGGTGTGAAGGAAGGAATGTTTACTTGTAAATGACTAGTGGGTCAACTCGTTCTTATCTAACTTAGACTAAGTTAGACCAGCGTGCCCCCTCCCATCATTGTTTCCAAGTTGTCGCTGACCTCATCTCTTCTTCACGACAGTCCAAGATTTACGAGGGAACGTATCCATTCCTACGATCTTTCCGCCTGATCAAAAACCATGTCGTTGTGATCGAGGTAATGCCGACAATAAGTACCGAAAGATTGATGGCGTAAGAAGTCCGATAGCGTGGTCCAAAGACGGTACTAAATACGTGTGGTCCGACGATGCCACTATCCGTCGTATCAGCTCGAAGTCGATCCATAGGTGAATTTCTTCACATACCTGAACTGCGCACATGCATTCGTCACACCGATTCCGATTCCAGCTGCAACCGTTCCTTCGAGAGCCCGAATTCTTTCCGGCCATATGACTGGGTAAGCGCAACCGGAACATCCTACGGCCACGACGAGACACAAATATCGGACCACGGGATTGTCGACGGTGAGGAGAATAATGTAGCAGACGATGATGGTGGATTCAAGGCCTATCGCCGCTGACCAAGGACGGATCCACTTTTTCTGGATCAAAAATCCCAGAGTGTTAAGAAGGAGGAAGCCGGTAACATAGGGTGGCTACAAGAGGTCAGTTTCTTCGGTCTGTTCAGTGATCCAGGCTCTGCACTTACAATGTTCATAAGCTGCGACTTTGCCGTAGTAGTAAAGCCCAACTGGTAAATGACTGTTGGCAGCGCAAACCCGATACCAAAACCTCCAATTCCATGGCAGATCCAGTACAAGTTAAAAGTATACAGAGTCGGGTTCTTGAAAAGTGGCTTCAGAGTCTTCCAGTCCCAGTGCTTAGTCTCCCCCTTGGGTGCAGTCTTTGCCAATCGATCCTTCCAGAAGAGTCGCTCATCGTCAGTCAGGAACTCTGCTGTTTCAGGGTAATCCGGAATCCAGAAGGCAACGAATGAAAGCAGGATAGCAGGCATACCCTCCAGCAAGAATAGCCATCTCCATCCACTCAGTCCGCCTAGTTGATCCATGAACGAGATCGCGTAGGCAAGCAGACCACTTAGTGCCGAGGAAAGCTGCCCTACTGAGTAGAAGAATGCAATACGCCTTGGCATTTCCGAGGGCTTGTACCAGAATGCATAATGGTATAGGACGCTTGGGAAGAATCCTGCCTCCGCCATCCCAATCGCAAACCTCACACACATCATTCCCCTGAAATTCATAGCTGCAGCGCTACAGCAGGCACTCACACCCCACGCCATGATCAAGACAAACATCCATCTCGACGGACGAAATAGCTTCAAAAGGATAGTGTTCGTAGGCTCAAAAATCAGGTAAGAGTACGAGAAAATCGAAAGCGTCCACGCCCATTGTGAGGGTGTGAAGCCAAGCTGTTTTTTTATTCCAGTCCCCTGCTCGAGATTGATGATGGCGGCGTTAGAGTAGTTTGCGCTGTCGATAACGCGGAATATGTAGACGACGGAGTAGAACCCTACGAGCCAGAGGTCGACCTTGCGCATAAGCTTCTTTTCGTCGACATTGGGCGGAATTGTGGAGGGTGTTGCAGATTCGGTATCATGACTGGGAAGATCTTTGACTTCGTTGGCGAGGTAGGTCAATCGATCAATAGGATCTTTGGTTTCAGCCATCCTTCTGCGTTGTAGTTAGAAAGGGGTGTATTTGTAACAATAGGGCTGTCATAATTACCTCTTCGGAAGCCCTGCAGCTCGGAAGCGTCGACGTCTATGGTAGGTTGGAATGAAGACTGCGGTCGAGTCCTCAACCCTCCAAAAGCCCAGCGGTTATCGCATATCTTTATCCCCGAACGACTACACCAACAATCACGACATGATACTTATTATGACGACTTGCCTATTCGTCCGCATTCTAGCCACATCATACCTAGACTCCATTCATCTTGCCTCGACTAGTTCATCATGTACGACTTATCTCCGTTATCGCAACGTTCAATACATGACATAGTCTTGGTAAGGAAACGTTTATCATGGATGCAAGCACGTCAACACCCACGCTTTGCTCGCGACTAAGCATGTTCGGGAGAAAGGTTGGGTGTTTGCACGCAGATAACTAAACCAAACCGTCGTGGAAGCTTGAAGCCGCCACCGAGTGTTACTTGGCCATCACCATTGATGCTTGGTGGGACCCCGCTTTCTATTTCACTCAGTCGAAGGATCGCGTTGGGTTCGGGGTGGAGGTGAGCGAATCGTGATATAGCCGAAAGCACGCAATATGGGGGACTTCTGATGAAGTGTGGGGAGCAACACCAATCATATTCATCGAGACTACACGGGCAACTCGGCATTAGAACTTGGGTTTGTAATCTTTTGGTGGCATGAGAGCATAAAACGGGCGACTTTAACACTGGACTAAGCAGTTCCGCTGACTATACCATTCCACCAACATTTCTTGCGGTGAAGCATTTATGAAAATTCAACATGGCTCCAGGATTAGTCGAGTCAGTACCTCAGCATTCAAACAAGTCTTCGATTGAGACTTGGAAACGGCCTAAAGAGACGACCGAGGTCTTGGACTATGCTCCTCTGGTAACGATTGATCTCTCTCGGTTTGACGAGCCAGGAGGCAAGCAAGAACTTGCGAGGCAACTCTACGATGCAGTAAATCACCTCTTCACCACATTTACAGCATTTAATTGAACACTGAATCTAATGCTATCTAACAGTTGACCAATGTTGGATTCTGGATAGTGACTAACACCGGCATCGATGATGAGCGCGTTCTTCGCCAACTTAGAATCGGCGACAAGTTCTTCAAAGAAAGTCTTGAGGAAAAGAGAAGGTTCCCGTGCAATTTTGCTGAAGGCGAATACTTCGGATATCGCGAGAATTCGAGGTGGATTGGCGACACTGGAGTAAAGGACAATGTGGAAATGGTGAGTTCCAGTATGGTCTACCCCGCAAACCTTCTAACATCCATGTCCAGCTCAACATTCCCAAAGACATTCCTGCTTGGAAAGACATTGGCAAACACCGCCTAGTCGAAGAAAACTGGGATGAAATCCGTTCCTTCCACCGCGAGCTCTGGGATAAAGTAGCGCGGAAACTCTTCGTCCTGATGTCTATCATTCTCGAACTGCCAGAGAACTATCTCGCAGATGCACATGGATATGATGAAGTTTCAGACGATCACCTCCGCTACATGATATACAACGTTAGAAGCCAAGAAGAGTGGGACAAGGCGCAAGGTTACTCGAAGGGCGGACACACCGACTTTGGAAGCTTGACATTGCTGTTCCAGCAGCATGTAGCGGGCTTGCAGATTCGGACGCCGGAAGGAGAGTGGAAGTGGGTCAAGCCAGTGGCGGGTGGCATCACCTGTAATGCGGCGGATACCCTGACGTTCCTTACAAACGGTAAGCGAAGTCTGTATGAGGTCCGTTTCGTAAATCACTAATATTTGCTAGGCTTCATAAAATCAACCGTTCATCGTGTGGTCACTCCTCCCAAAGACCAAATCAACATCGCTCGTCTGGGTCTTCTTTACTTCAGCCGACCCGGCGACAACACGCCGATGAGGACAGTGCCTTCGCCTCTCTTGGACCGTCTAGGACTTATCCCGGAAGATCATAAGGACTTGAACAAGCCGGCTCCTTCGGGAACCGAGTATGTGCGTGCGAGGGTCAAGGACGTACATCACAAGACGGTGCTGGACAAGCGGGAGGGAACGTCATTTGAATTCAAGGGCCTGGCGGTGCAGAATCACTACAAGTGAAGTCTTGTGATGAATCAGTATACCCGAATAACGCACTCAATCAGATTTGATCACTCACCTCGCTCTTCCACATGAACCATGTGCGAAGCATGATGTAAACTTTCGGGATCAGAAACTCCTGCTCATGTTTTGTCGACCTTCATAGTAACCAGACCAACCAAAACCGCACATGCAGCCATCATATACGCACTTACCCCAAAAGCCCCCTGAACATCCATTTTGAAACAGCTCCACAGCACACCAAACACCAAACTCGCCGACAAAAAAAGGACGACCACACCCAAAGTGATCACGTCCCTATCCCACCCCTCCTGATAGTATATACCCCAGCCCTCTGCTGGTTGCCCTGCTTGGCCTTGCAATTCACCGCAGATACGTCTGGGAAGTTGATCAAGAATCCAAGTGTCGTTCTCATTGATACATGATGGCGTAGTAAACAGGTGGGAGAGGTAATGTGGATCGATGGGAGGCCATACAGACGGAGGTCCAGGGATACAGCGATACTCTGCGCTAGGCGAGGGCTCGACACGGTGAACTGGCGGTATGCATTCACAGGATTGCGGTTGGACGCAACAGGGGTTGTGGTGTCGGACTTCCACGCTGCCACCCATTGGAAGGCGGAACTTGGTGAAGTAGATACCTTGGACTGCTTTGAGAGAAAGAATTGTAGCGAAGCGACCGCGGTGCAGGTAGAACTGGTTCCGGAGGAAGCAGAAGAGTTTGCGGTCGGTGTTTATGGATTCGATGCGGTCTTGGGTGAGAGACTTGCGGAAGCGACCGGCGTGCATGCAGGAGAGGAGGTGTAGCATCTTGGTTGACGATGGATCAGGCGTAGGAGCCGGGCAGCAGGTGGCGTTCGTGGAATTGTGTTGGGGTAGCGTGCATTGCTTTGCTGGTTTCTTGAAGGTGGATGTGAGTCTGATCAGAGCATTGCGAATCCAGAGTCCGGGATGTTGACCTGCGGACTTCTGATTGGGAGAGTTCGAGCTATGTGTTGTTATGGTGACTTTCTTGCCAGTCGCTCTTAGTATGTCTGATGCTAGTGCTGCGATGCCGTCTTCTTTATACTCAATAAAGTTGCCCGAGAAGCTATCCCCGCATTTCTAAAATCATGAGTATGCTTGATCAATACGACTGTGAACAGGTAAGCACTTACACACTGCCATCTAAGTCTGACCTTTCCTCGCTCGAGTGGAGGTTCGAGATAGCCAATCGCAATTGTAAAAGCATTCCAATGTCGCCTAAGCCACAAAAAGGCATTCTCATTTCCTTTAGTGACTTGGTCTTGCAGCCAGCTAGCAACCCTCTGCATCACCGAGCCTTTAATATGCGTCTTTAATGCTTCCACTGTTTCGCTGCCAATGCGACGAAGGAAGACAAGATCAGAGAATTTCTCCTCCACACTAAAAGGGGTTAGTCAGTGGGTTGAGGTTCCAAGGAAGCGATATGACTTACCAAAGTTTCACCTCTAGCTCTGTAACACTTAATCGCCTTTCCACTTGAGTATGAGCTGCTTTTGGGAGGACAAAACTTTGGATCTGAGCTCTCAGCTTTTGAAATGCATCACTGCCTACCAGAAACTCGCGGAAGGTGATGAGATCTTCAAAAATAGAGTCATCAACCGTCTGTGACTCATCTTCCTCGTCGGAGCTCTCCTCCTTCACTACTTCAGGTTGCTTCCCCCTCGCGCTGGGTCGATCATCGCATTGAAACGACTGCACAATGGACTGCGCAATGAATCTAGCTTTAAAAGACACCAAACGAGCAGCAAGGTACTCTAGGCGATCCGTCGCTTCGCCCTTCAACAGCTCAGCATAGTGCTTGAATAGCCTTCCGAGGTTCCTTTCCAGTTTCTCTGGACCGATACTGTCGTCGTTGATGGCGTGTTTGTAGAGTGGCTTGAGTAGATCGTCTTCTTGGAATATCGTGACTAGTTCCTTCGTAGCCGTCGCTATCTGATATGCAGAATAGCCACTCCCTCTGGACAGATCCGTTGCTGAGGAAGCAAGGGACTGGATGGAGAGAACAGAAGCGGCGTAGCTCGATACTTCGGACCCACTATCATCAAAATCGGAATGGAAGGCAGGTTGAGAATGATCGGTGCTCGCGCCTCTAAATCCTGCAGTAGCACCCCAGCTAGGTGAAGATGACGACTCTAGTTTCGGTTGGGATAGCGAATCCCCCATGGAAAGCCTGATCCGTTCAGCTTTTTCATTTACCCTAGCTATTTCTCTTAATCGTTTCCGCTCTTCTTGTTCTTTTTCATCTTTTTCTAGTTCAACTAGTTCAAGCCGAACCTGTTCAGGTTGTTCTTCTTCCATTATATCTAGGCATTCTACCAGACTAGAAAACTCTTCCTGTCGTGCCTGTCGTGCCTGTCGTAGCATTCGTAGCCATTCTTCAAGCTGCCTACATTCAGTAGCGCGGTCTTTGATCTCAGGAGCTGTGGACGTGATCAAGGAATTATGTCGTGACTGGCCGTCATCTTCGTGTTCCCTCTCTGATCTGGGATTAGTTTTCGTCCTGTAAGGTGTAGGGGCAGAATCGAGGATTGTGGATTGATGTCCTCTTATGAAATCCCGTGGTAAGTCTTTGGGATCGAGTGTGGAACCTGCATCATCATTCGCAGTTTTGCCTGCGGAGAGAGAAATGGTGTCAATATATATTAAACGGGGAGTAGCACACAGATCGCCCTTACCTTTCTTCCGTTCTCCCGCATCTGAGTCCGAATCTTCAGAGTCATGCATGTATGGCGCCTTCGACACCTCGCTAGCCTGCGCCTTGCTCGCGGTAACAGGAGGACGCGTAGGTAGTTTGACAATCGCATCCGAGTCCAAAATCCCTGTATCGACAAAATCAACATGCCCAATTCTTTTCAATTTGCCAGCCCCAGAGGCCGATTTGTCGAACGAAGAACTCATCCTGAATCCAGCAGGCTCTACAGTGTCTAGATCCGGTATAGGATCGGAACCGCTATTGTCATCTCGCTCATAGTCAGCATGCGAGGCCAAACTTTTGTTCCATTCCGTGCTTGTAGCTGGTCCGATTTCGACATCAGTATCAGGCAAGTCGGTAGGAGACAGCGTGTTTTCTCTGGAAGTCGTATACAGTCTCCTAGACTCTGTCGATCGGTCATCCTTGATTAATCCCGGATACACGCACTCCAATTTCGCTCCTACGCAATCAGCGCACTCTGGGCGTTGCTCCTCACACTTGATCTTCCGACTCCTGCAATGGAAACATCCGGTGCGCTTTTCGGGGTCTTCTTTCACAAGCAGATCCTTTGAAAAGTATGAATTGCTGCTGTACTGTGCTGAGGATCCTGGATTTTCTTCCGGTGTTGCCGAGTCGGTGAGTTTGAGATTCTCATTCACACGCACTTTGCCCTCTTCGACGTTGCGTACCTGTCGTCGTACCTGCCATCGTAGCCGTTTAGCTGTCGGATCAATAACATTGGGCACAGCCCACGACAATGGCTCAACTGGAGGAATCCGGTCTGCATGATTATCCATAATCGAAAGATCAAACCGAAAAATGGGCAGGCGAGGCGGTTGTATGGTTGGAGAGCAATGGAAGGATCAAGCGCAAGACAACGAGAAAAGGTAAGACGGTCAGAAAGCGAATGCGGGGATATTGAGCTTTTATACCAATCAGGCTGCAGAGAGCTGCAAGTCAACACAGCCCCAGCTTCGTTACGTCGCGAATGAAAATGAAGAGCGCGAGGGACGATTCAGCCTTGGGGGTTGATGCATCGTATTCCTTGTATTTGAGTTCTACCTGCCTGCTGGTAGGATATCGAAGTATAAGCTCGTGACCAATCAGTGGGGTTGGCCGACGGTAAGCGACTTCTTGCTGTACTGAGCTTGTTTACAGTGTATGCTGATGTACTTTGGAGTAGTTAAGATGGCGTGCTAGGCTGCCGCTTACATCTCGACCAACCGACGCAAACGCAATGTTGGGTGTCTGGCCTCCTCAATTATCATCTTGGGCTCACTGTGCTGAATGCGGGTGTGACGAATGATGATATAGCCTTCTGGACATCGCCGTCGTTTGCGCGGAGCAGGTCGGTCGCTTTTGGCTTGGGAAGCTCAAGCTCGGACACCTAAACAGCATCAACATTGTTTCTTCCACAGTATCCCGCTGGACCTATTGAAAACAGAAACCCCCATATCTCCTGGGCTTCCAACGGCGGGCTTGAGACATACCAGCAGCGAAACGTCAGCGGCCTCAATCTTGACCACCTTCTTCTCTCCCCCCGCGTTTCCCTCGACACTCAATCCCTTCATGGCCTCGCCTAGCGCCTTGCTATCCACATCCTTCTTCCCCGCCGCCTCATCTTCCTGGGTAGGTGCGTCGAGCGAAGACAGAGCCGCTGCAGCCTTGCGGTCCTCTGCTGTGCCTGTGGGAGCGTGGGGGTCGGCGGCGCCTTCTTGCATTCCCGAAGGCTGTGGTTCAGCCATGGCAACAGCAACCGTGGGGAGGGAGACAGTGTGCGGGTATCCAGACGTGAGGGGTGGCCAACGTGGGTAGGCCAAGATTTCGAGCTACTGGACTTTGGTGAGGAGCTGCCGGCAGCCAATCAGAGCGCGGCAGACTCGCCTGGATCCCTGGGCATTGGTGGCTGTTTTCAAGGTTTTGTTCGAGGCCTTGTGCATTCTTTCTTCCAGGCATCGTCCTCGACTCTCGACTGCACCATCGCCCGCGCAATCCGAAACCTCGAACCTCCGCTGTTGCCGCATCTGGAGAACCTGCAAGCGACTTTCCTGCCGCCGAGAAAACATGTCTGACGGCGGCTACGATGACTATGATGGGGGCGAGTACGTTGCATACACCCTCTCCGTCTTACCGCTTGCAGGAGATCTTCAGTGTCTTCTGCTGCAGGAGCTGTCCTTGGAAAAAGCTGACATGTCTTGCGCTGCAGCGCCGGCGGCGACTTCGGCTACGATGAGGAACAGGAAGTGGAATTGATGGAAGCGGAAGAGGAGGAGACTGGAGCGCCGAACGAGGACCCCGAGACGATCGACCAGAACCAGGAAAACGTCGTCGACAGCGGTGACCCGGCCGCCGCAGCCCAAGCGAAGAAGAACACGGTCGCGGCGCTGAAGAACAAGAAGATCAAGCCCGAGGATCGGAAGACGACGCCGTATCTGACCAAGTACGAGAAGGCGCGCATTTTGGGCACACGCGCGCTGCAGATCTCGTAGGTTCCCCTGTGCATGCCCGGACACCAAGCAAAATGAAGGAGGCTGATGCTGTGAACAGCGGTAACGCGCCTGTTCTGATCGATGTCGAGGGAATGACGGACCCGCTCGAGATTGCGCTCAAAGAGCTCAAGGAAAAGAAGATTCCTCTGGTGATACGGAGGTACCTGCCGGATGGCTTGTACGTGGACTTGAACTGCATCTTCAAAACAATGTCGTGCTAACGCGACCCAGCTACGAGGACTGGACCGTCGAGGAGCTCATTTTCCAAGCGTAGAGGCATTATGAAGAGCGGGCTTGCATTTGAATCGGAGTTTGGGAGGATAACACAGTGACCGGCACGGCGAATGGTGTTGCAGCAACCATAGGAAAAAGGACTAGGATATCCCGAATCAAGACCGAATTACGCACATGTCATCCGATTACACGGCGAGGGTGAAGCGGCTCCGACGTCTGAGCGAGATGTGGCCGGAAATACTTGCCTCGTTCAGGTAGCTCTGGAAGGTGGGGCAAGATGTAGAGGGGAAAAGTGCCCCGCAGTCGAGCATTAACGTCACTGATGAGCTCCAGACAAAACCGTCGGAAGCCGCTTTCACTTTTCAGTTCACTGTTTTCCCATCTGTCCTCATCTGCTTCCCCATCGTCTCCCATCATACTAACTCCGCCGCCGCCATCATGTCTTTTGAAACGACGGCGACCATCGCCTCCTTCGGGGGCAAGCTGCTCAAGCTGAAGCACAAGTCGTCGAGCACAAACACCGACATGGCTCTCAATCTCTACCTCCCACCGCAAGCTCTCAAGTCTGGCGCCAAGGTCCCCGTGCTGTTCTACCTCTCCGGCCTGACATGCACGGGCGACAATTGCTCGGAAAAGGGCTTCTTCCAGCACGGCGCAAGCGAGAAGGGCATCGCGGTAGTGTACCCAGATACCAGCCCCAGTGCGTCTGCTACACTCATCCCCAAGACCATGCTAAATCAGGCTCAGGGGGTCTGCAAATACAGGGCGAAGACGATGCCTATGACTTCGGTTCTGGCGCCGGTTTCTACGTCAACGCGACCAAGGAGCCATACAACAAGGGCTACAACATGTACACATACATTACAGAGGAGCTTCCCGAAGCCTTGTTCGCGTCATTCAAAGAGCTAGACGGCAGCCGAGTCAGCATCACAGGTCACAGCATGGGTGGTCACGGAGCTCTCACCCTCGTGTGTATATTCGTGAGACAATAGGAAGAGTCATGCTGATGGAGTGGTAGTTCCTCAAGAACCCCGGAAAGTACAAGTCCGTGTCCGCCTTCGCACCCATCACCAACCCAATCAACTGCCCCTGGGGGCAGAAAGCGTTCAACGGATACTTTGGCGAGGACCAGCAGGAGAAATGGAAGCAGCACGACGCCACGGAGCTTGTGAAGCAATGGAAAGGCCCGCTCGAAATCCTCATCGACGTTGTACGTCCCCCCCACATGCATTCTCAAAACCGGGCATCGCTGAGCAAAGACGCAGGGAACCGGCGACAACTTCTACAAACAAAAGCAGCTCCTCCCCGAGAACTTGATCGCGGCCGCAAAGGAGGCCGGAAACGACAAGGGCATCAACCTCCGCTTCCAACCTGACTACGACCACAGCTACTACTTCATGGCCAGTTTTGCGGACGAGCACGTGGCTTACGCAGCGAAGCATTTGGGCGTGTAGTAAGTTGGCTTGGGGAGAGGGCGAGAGACAATCGGCTTATGACCATAGAAGCGGATCGGGCGCCAAAGTGAAGCTTTGACGTGTCGGATACGCTCGTCATGGCAAGGTTCAACGAGATCGGATGGCCCCAGGGGCCGGCGTTGGGACGGCAGAATATGTTTCGTGTATGAAAATAGGGGTTTTGGTTTTGCAAGCAAGGAGGAAAATCGTACATGCGGATCCAAGGAATGAAAATGCCTTCCAAGGCGTCCATAGGCACCATGCTGCACAAGCCCGATCTGTGACTTGACGCAGCGTTCCAAGACGTACGACCGATCCGGTTTACCTGCCGACACCCAATGTTGATTGCGTCGGGCACGTGTAGTCACCCCACCAGAGGGCCGTGCACGCAACCGCATTTCGTGCATGACACTGTTTTCAACCACACGCAACAAAGACATTCAAATTTTTCCCACGGCCGTTGTGCGCCCCGATTTCGCTGGTGGGCCGTATCCGAACAGCTGCACACGTCCCGGAGCCACCTGCAGCAGCACGCGTACGTCGACTCGTGCCCCGCCACTCCGCCTTCACCACCCATAACACTCCCATGATGCAGTGCATGCCCTCTCCAATGGTCCGGTAGCGTGAACAAATACCTCCACGTCACTTTCCACTTTTCACCTTCCACTTTCTCGGCTGCCTCCACCCATGCTCTGCCTGTAAACACCGCCTGCCACAGCCCTACGCATAAAATATCTGGGAGGTGGTGGAAATGGAGGCACAGGTGCGTGTACACATTCACCCGACTCGCGTGCCTTTGTCCCCCGAGTTCTCGTGCTGACTTCGCATGGCCTCTGCAGGTAGAAAATGCCATCCAAATCGCCTCCGACCCGACCTCGAGCCAGCAGCTGCGCGGACAGGCCATAGGGTACCTCAACCAGCTGCGTACAGAAGGCGCCGCATGGCAAGCCGGCCTGGCCCTCTTCACCCGCGACCCTCCACAATCCGAAATCATCCGCCACACCTCCCTCGACCTCGTGAACAATGCCGTGCAGGAGCATCGGCTGGACGCCCAGAGCCAATCCTACATCAAGGATACGCTGATGGGCTACGTCCGCCAAAAGTATGCTCCTGGCAACACGTCCACCGACACCAGCCACATACAGAACAAGCTCATGCAAACCATGACCTACCTCTTTGTAGCCCTGTATCCTTCCACATGGCAGTCCTTCTTCGACGATTTCCGCGCCCTGGCCGGCGATCAGGCGTCCATCGGCAACGTCAACTACGCGAGCACCATTCTATACCTTCGCGTGCTGGCCCAGGTACACGACGAGATTGCCGACGTGTTGGTGGCTCGACAGGAGGACGAGAAGCGGCGGAACACGGAGCTCAAGGACCTTATCCGTCAGCGGGACGCTCAGAAAATCTCATTATCGTGGCAGGAGATTCTTGCAAAATGGAGGGAAACAGACTTTGGCCTCATCGAGATGAGCTTGCGGACCATTGGTCGCTATGTGAGCTGGATCGACATCTCGCTCGTTGTCAACCAAGCCATGATCACCGTGTTTCTCGAAATGGCGGGCCAGCAGGGTATCTCGGATCCAGAAAGCCCGGCAGGACGAGTCCGCGACGCAGCGATTGACACCTTTTCCGAGATTGTGGGCAAGAAGATGAATCCGTCTGAGAAGATCGGGCTGATTCTCTTCCTCAACCTCGCCGACGTTGTTGGCCAGCTGATCAACAGTCCCGCCCTTGCCGACCAAAAAACGCCAAACTACGACAACGACCTCGCAGAAACGGTTGCGAAGCTTGTCAACAACATCATGTTCGATATCGTCAGGATTTTGGAAAACGAAGCTGTGGACGAACAAACCCGCCATCGCGCCGATGAGCTCATACAAGCCTTCACTCCGTACCTGCTGAGATTCTTCGCCGACCAATACGATGAAGTTTGCTCGACCGTCATTCCATCTCTCACCGACCTTCTCACTTTCTTCCGAAAGCTTCAAAAGAGGCAAGGATCACTGCCTTCGCAATACGCAGCCGTACTGCCGCCCGTGTTGGAGGCCATCATTGCAAAGATGAAGTACGACGAAGTGGTATCTTGGGGTGAGGAAGGCGAGCAGACAGATGAGGCCGAGTTTCAGGACCTTCGGAAACGCCTCCACGTCTTGCAGCAAACCGTGGCTGCCATTGACGAAACCTTCTACATCGATACCCTCAGTCGGGTGGTGAGCGATACGTTCAACCGCCTTTCCTCGGGTGGTCATTCGTTGGATTGGCGCGATCTCGATCTTGCATTGCACGAGATGTACTTGTTCGGGGAGCTTGCTGTGCGGAATCAGGGACTGTATGCGAAGCGCGAGCCTTCATCTGTCGCTGCGGAACGGCTGGTCGGTATGATGTCGAGCATGGTAGAATCAGGTAGGCGGATGACCATGGCTCGCAAGACACGACACTTGCTAACAATTGTAGATCTTGCCAGCTACCCGCATCCCGCCGTCCAGCTCAGCTACATGGAGATTTGTGTTCGCTACTACCAGTTCTTCGAGCAGAACCCGAACCTCATCCCGAAGGTCTTGCAAAACTTTGTCCGCCTCACTCATCACAACCACGTCAAGATCCGCTCCCGATCGTGGTACCTTTTCCAACGCTTGGTCAAACACCTGCGCGCGCAGCTTGGTAATGTGTCTTACGACATCATACAGGCCATTGGCGACCTGCTCACCATCAAGGCCGAATTGCCAGATGATTCAGGCGACGACATGTCTTCGGACGAGGAAGATAGATCTGCAGATGCCCTGTTCAACTCTCAGTTGTATCTATTTGAGGCGGTCGGATGCATTGCCTCTTCCGCTACCGTTTCGACAGAGAACAAGAAGCTCTACGCGCAGACGATCATGACTCCACTGTTCAATGACATGGAGCAGACGTTGCCACAAGCTAGGAACGGCGATGAACGGGCTATTCTCCAGATTCATCACATCATCATGGCCATTGGAACGCTAGCCCGTGGGTATTCTGACTGGGTTCCTGCAAGCAACAACCTGCTTCCCCAAAGCGAAGTTTCGGACGAGTTTGCCAAAGCGTCGGAAGCCATTCTTGTTGCTCTCAAATCCCTCAACACTTCTGGCACCATACGCCACGCAGCACGTTCTGCTTTCTCACGCATGATTGTAGTGTTGGGCCCACGACTGCTTCAAGAATTGCCTTCGTGGATTGATGGACTGCTCTCATTGAGCCCTTCAATGGACGAGATTGGCACGTTCCTGCAAGTGCTAGGTCAGGTCATTTTCATTTTTAAAGTAGAAATTGCAGGGATCCTCGACAATGTCTTGACGCCTTTGCTGCAACGAATCTTCGCTGCATTAGCCATTACGCCATCTGGAACCGACGATGAGATTCAACTCGCTGAGCTTCGACGCGAGTACCTCAACTTCATCAACGTTGTGCTCGGACACGGTCTTGGATCAGTCTTCGTGAGCGAGGCGAATCAGTCCACATTTGAAACCATCATCACCTCCATTGACACATTCGCTCGCGACACATCGGACTACCAGACTGCTCGACTCGCTCTCTCCGTCTTGATCCGCATGACATCGGTTTGGAGCGGGCCTGATAAGATCGGACCAGGCGCCAACGCGACCCCAACATCACCCGTTGTCGCGCAAACTCAGGTACCGGGTTTCGACAACTACGTCATCGAGCGCTTCTCGCCCCTGGTCTGGTCGATTCCTGCAACGCCAGGCTTCAATTCAAAAGATGCGCAGGCAAAGCAGGTCCTCTACGAGGCTGCCAACCTGCAAGCTGAAATCGTTAAGAAAGTCGGCGAACCATATGTCGATCGGCTAAAGACGGATCTGAGTGGCATGGGCGTGAGCGACGACATGGTGAACCGGTACCTTCAAACACTCGCCGGCGCTTTCGAGGGTGTGAAGAAGGAGAAGGAGTGGCGCAATTTCTTTGCGAGGTTCGTGGACTCTGCACGTGGCTGAGCAGGAGTACGAAAATAGAAAACCTCGAGCGCCGGGTCTTCGAGCGTTGAGTGAAAACAAACCGATGGGTGGTGCAGTTTTGGCCCACGGGGTTTATGTCTTTTCCCTTAGCGTTCATGGTGATTTTCGTTGCGTGGGAGGGATCTTGTATGGTAGTATCGCTTGTTTGGCAGGTGCACGATCGACTGATGGGATTGCATACAGGATATACCAAAGATGAAATCAAGTCAACTCTGACAGCTGGTTTTCATATAGAATTCATGATAAAGAGCAAGTCACAACCACGATCCAACCTGATGAACGGACCTCGTGAACAATACAACACATTATAATTATGGAGAAAGAAGCAATACTGATGATAGCTTCTGCGAGCATCAAACAGGACCCGTGGCGCTCCCACACGACCTCGTGTTGGTCCCACACCTCCACTCCAGTTTGTCCGAACTCTCTCCAATCCAAACACCATAGTCCCCGTTCACATTCGGCACAATCCAATTCTGACTCACGACGTCCCACACACTGAGATCCTTCCTCGTCAACCGCAGCTTCACGGTCTGGCTGCTGCCCGCGGCCAGCTGGGCCGTCTTTTCGAAGTCGCGGAGCTGGATGATGGGCGTGTCGAACGACGTGTCTGCAGGATACTGCAGGTAGAGCTGCACGACGGCTTTACCCGGTCGCGACCCGGTATTCTTCACCGTGACGGAGACGTCAAAGGCGGTGTCGAAGAGGGCAGGGTTCCCGCCCTGGGCGCCGCCGGCGGCCGGACCGGGCTTTTGCACGTTGGAGTAGCCGGCCGGGTAGGGATATGCGGTCGAGGAGGTTGCGTCCTTGGCGGCGTTGTCGGCGTCGGCCTTGTCGAGCCAGGAGTACAGGTAGCGCCAGATGCGGTCGAAGCCGTCGGGCCAGTAGGCTTCGGAGGCAGGGGGGATGGCGGTGGAGTAGGACGGCGTCGAGCCCTTTGCGGGGCGCGTGGGCGGCACCGAGGTCAGGGCTGTCACGGGGGTGATGGTTGCGCTCGAGATGGTGAAGTCGGTGTAGCTGAGGCCGTGGCCGAAGGCGTAGCGAGGCTTCAGGCCTGCCTTGTTGAAGAGGCGGTAGTCGATGTAGAGGCCCTCGGTGAAGGTGTCTTGCGGCTGGCCGACCTCGAAGCCCCGGAGGCCGACGCTCTCGGGGTAGTTTGACTCGGAGGTGGGGATCGTGTAGGGGAGGTGGCCGGAGGGGGAGACGTCGCCGTACAGGACATCCATGAGCGAGTCGCCTGCCTCTTGGCCGGGGAGGTGGGCGAAGAGGACTGCTTTGACGGAAGGCAGGTCGATCCATTCTTCGAGGAGGATGGGGCCGACTGTGTGCACGACGACGATCACGGACGAGTATTTTGCTGCCACGTCTTTGATCAGGGTGTCGCCGTTGTGCCAGAGGTTGAGGTTGGAGCTGGTGCGGTCGCCGGGGTTGTCGTCCACTGTGATGTAGTTTTCTCCCGAGTCGGCGTTGACGAAGACGATGGCTGTGTCGGTGGCGGAGGGGTTGGAGTCGGAAGGGAAGGAATCCGTGTCGTAGAAGGTGTATTTTATGCCGCGTGTCTTGAAACCGTCGATGGGCGAGTTCAGGTACGGGTAGCGGGCCGAACCGCTCCCCCAGCCCATGCCCAACGTGCCCTTGTTGCAGCCTTGATCGGCACAGGCGTTGATGCCGTCGGGATTCTTTTCCGCGTCTGTACCGAAGATCTTCAGGGTCGCAGTCTTGGATAAGGGTAGAGAGTTGTTGACGTTCTTGAGCAGAGTGATGGCGTCGCGGGCTACTTCCTTCGCTACCCCGGCGTGGTTGGCTTGCACGTCTACGAATTCGTTGACGACACCTGTTGGTGAAATGAGAGCACCGGGGTAGAGCGGTCCCTCGGCATCCTGCGTGTTCGTGTCGAAATTTGGACGCGGGTAGTTTTGATCTTGCCCGAGTTGGATATACGTTGCTACGATGCGTGTCACCGCATCGTTCAAGCGGTCCACGGGGACGGAGCCGTTGAGGATGGAGCGCGTGAACTCGTACATCCAGTAAGATGAACCGGTTGCAAGAGGGACTGTGTGGATATCACCTGGCATGCTCATGTCGAGGCCAGCCAGCGTGGATGAAACGCCTGAGATTTGCGCAAGCCAATCCGACATGACGAAGCCTTGGAAGCCAAGTTCATCTTTCAGAATATTGTTGATGAGGTAGCTGTTTTGCGAGCATGCGGAGCCGTTGACCTGCGGGTTGGTCAGTACCGCCTCGAAAGAAGGAGAGGAGGAAAGAGAGAGGAGGCTACTCACAGCATTGTATGCAACCATAACTGAACCGACTCCTGACCTGACACCCTCGGCAAAAGGCCAGAGGTACAGCTCATGCAGTGTCCTGTCATCCACGTTCGATGAAATCCCGGGCTGGAAAATGTTGTACATGCGATACTGTTCCTGCTCGTTCGCGATCAAATGCTTGATCGTCGCAATCACACCAACGCTTTGAACACCTTCAACCGTGAGGGCTCCTCCGAAGGCCTGCAGAACGGGATCTGCCCCGAAACCTTCCCAGTTCCGACCTCCACGCGGTTTCCTTCCCAGCGGCCCTACGGATGGCCCCAGATGGACGTTGATGCCCTTGCCACGGAATTCCTCTCCTATGGCCACGCCACGGGCACGCATCAGGGCTTTGTCCCATGTGGCACCGGTCGTTACACCCGGCGGGAAAGCAGTATTGTGATCCGTGTTTCGGATGCCGAGAGGTCCATCTTGCAAGCAAAGCTGGGGAATTCCAACCCTCAGAGCGCTTCCCGTATTCCCCACGCATCGACCCATGAAAATCCCTGTACCCGCAGTCAAGTTGGTCTTCTCGGCCAAGGTCATATTCTGGACAAGAAGCGAGGCCCTTCGGTAACTCTCGGTCCAGTCCGACGTCCATCCTCCATGGGGGGTCGGGTAGTATGGAGCTGCGACATAGCCAGCTGGGACATCGGTTCGTTTGTCAATGGCTGCGCCCGCCGCGCATGACAACAAAGAATAAAAGAGCAGTGAATGCATCGTAGCGCAGACCAACTCAACTCCAAAGGGAACGACGACAGCCAGCGAAGAATTCGCAGCACATCACCGCAAGCCAGTGGAGAAACCTTGCCAATATATACACCTACCCAAGGAAGCCACGCCGTGACACCCAGGTCGGAGACATCGCGTTTTGGCCTAGGCCCCGATACGCTACGATGAGCTATCGCATGAATGCTAAGAAGTTGATGAACCGCTTACCTAGATAGTGGTGATGGGTTCCAATTCAGTCATGCGGACAGGTACTCCCGGTATGACGTTAGCCAAGTGGTCCCCTGAGGCACGCTAATGGATTTCCAGTATCGTTCTATATAACTCCGGTGATATTAATTTAACTAAGCTATACTTAGTAAAGTAATGCTCGGTTAGTGGTTAAGCGATAGAAAATTCCTCCTCCTTTACCTCCTTTACCTCCTCTACCTCTACTGCCTCCTCTACCGCAGCTCTCTCTCTACCTCCTCCGCTGTAGCCTTTGATGCCCACGCCGACACCTACTTGGTTATTTCCTATACAACATGGTCGGTGCGACCATCCTTGGGTGCCAACAGGCCACCAGTAGTAGTAGTAGTAAAGGGGCTACAACGGATGAGGCACTCGCTTAGTGGAAAAGTAAAGGCTAACCAAGTATAGCATTACGTCCATAACACCTTCGTTATATAGTACAGCACCAAAAATCAATCAGCGGGCTTTAGCGGGGACATGAATGATAATTAGGGGGTAGGGGACCTGGATGACGTCTCCCCCTCCGGTTTAGGTGACGAGGCCGCTGGCGGTGCCGGCTAAAGTAGGTGTCAAGGAACGCTTCCTGCTTGACTGGTGCCAAAACGTCTCCGACGTTTTGGCGAACCTCGTTTCCGTGTTCCGGGCGATTGTTTGAGTTGACTCGATATTCATGGCGCTGCAAATTCTCTTTGCAGCCTCTCGGTCGCTGCGAGTGCAGAGAGACCAACTCGTTGCCAACGCTCCTGTGAGGGTGAGCAAGCGACTGTTGTATATCTAGCGTATGATTTCGAGGTACCTATCGAATGATCGACCAACTCGTATAACAAATGTTGGTGCGTGGGTTCTCCTTTCATTTGTTTCGCCCGTATCTTGCGCGCCGACAACATGTCCGTCTTTCCGGATCGAGAGCCCAACTCGGTGCAAGCGCATGCTTTGGGTGGAATGGAATTATCCGACTCGTGTTTTAGCTGGCAATGACCCCGTTTTCGTCTCCGTTGACCTCAAAGTCCGCTTCGTATTGTTATTGTATCATGCATAGGTAGATAAGAGGAGTAGGTACTGTGTACGTACCCTGGTGGCCAAGATACATGACTGGTTGCAAAGCTCGGTCTGCTTGACAGCAGCCTATCGTAATCACACGTTCGGATCATACGGACTTAAAACGCATTTCCTCGCCTCTCTCAAGCTTCGGAGGAATTACGGTGAATTAGACAATGAAGACTTCTTATACCGAGTGAGGCACTCGAGAGCCTTCCTTCGCTGGAAAGGCCTCATTCCTATCCCCCTCGTTCTTGCCTCATCGCAGCATTGTACCTTCCACTATCTTATAATGGCTAATGATCGGTTCCTCTTTGCTCTCGCATTCTTTTCGACCCTTGTACAAACGGCTGTAGGCGATACTTGCGCCAGTATTTCCAGCACCAACATCGAAGTCGAAACCTCGCCTGCCCTACAGTACACACAGGAACAGCAGAACTACTGGTCAACAGGATGCGGAGCCCTTAAGCCCTCATGCCAGCTCTATCCAAAATCCGCTGAAGAGGTGTCAGCTATTGTCCAGGTCCTAAACGCGAACAACGAGACCTTTACTGTGAAATCCGGAGGTCACAATCCAAACAAGGGCTTTGCCAGCATTCAGGATGGACCTCTAATCTCCACCAAATTGCTCAACGAAGTGACATTCAACCGCGACACCATGACTGTGCGCGTCGGACCGGGAAACGACTGGGAGGATGTCCATAATGCCCTTGAAGGCACCAACGTCACGGTTGTGGGGGGAAGAATTGGCGAGGTGGGCGTAGGCGGATACGTGGTCGGCGGCGGTCTCAGTTTCCTGTCAACCCAATACGGGTGGGCGGCCAATAACATCGTTGAGTATGAGGTCGTGTTAGCAAATGCAACCATTGTCACGGCATCGAAAACCGCAAATCCAGACCTGTACAAGGCTCTGAAGGGAGGAGGCAATGCATTTGGCATTGTCACTGCCTATACCATGATTGCGCATCCTCAAGGCCAGGTGAGCACATGCACTCGGATGGGGCGTTCCGTTCCGTGACTTACAAGCGTTCAGGTCTGGGGGGGAAACCTTTTCTTCACCGGCGACAAGGCCGACCAGATGCTCGCAGCTGTGCGCGACTTCACCGAGTACTATCCAGACGAGAAAGCCGGCATCATTATGACGGCAGAACTATCGGCACTCGGTGCGATTGACATGTGGATCATGTTCCTGCTCTACGATGGCCCTACTCCGCCCGCCGGTGTCTTTGACAACTTCACCGCGATCGGACCGTTTACGAACGATTGTAAGACGCGGTCCTATAGCGAGCTGTTGACTCACAACGACTTCGGCGTCGTCAAAGGCTCGATTTACACCATCACGACGGAAACGGTGCCGGTGCCGAGCGTGGCCAACGGAGCGGTTCTGCGCAGCGTATACGACAACTGGAGGAATACAACCACCGGCGTGCTTGGTGTGAGTGGGATCATCGGCTCGATCGCCTTCCAGCCGATCCCGAAGATGCTCGCTCGCAAGGCGCGTGAGAAGGGCGGCGACATGATCGACCTGGACGACGACGTTGACCGGCTGATCATCGAGTTCAACTACTCGTACTGGCTGGACGTGGATGATGCCAAGATGGATGCTGCGACGCAGCAGCTATACAAAGGCACAAAGGACATTGTTACGCGCTCCACGCAGGCGGGGAAGCTGCCCGAGGCGTACCTTCCTCTGTTTGCCAACGACGGCTACTTCCGACAGGACTACTGGGGGCGTCTGCGGACGGCGGAGTTTGCGCGCTCCGTCCGCGACGACTACGATCCGGAAGGCTTCTTTGCGCAGCGAACGGGCGGATACAAGCTATAGGCATCGTGGCAGAAGGTGTACAATCCCTTGTCCCAGCCACCGTCGAGTCGATAGGCATATAGCAACACCATCAATTGATCTCTGCGGCCAGTCAGCATGCACACTGACGCGCCTACCCGTCGACAAGGCACCGTCCTCACTGTATTTTGGTCCCGTTTTGGTCCCGTTTTGGTCCCATCCTGCCGTTGTTGATGCCGCGAGACTAGGCAGTGAGGCTGTGGACTGCTTACCATGTATGCAGTATGCACGCAGGTTCCTGCTTCACTGGCTCCCCTGCACGGTGCGGACACATCCGAAGCCCAGAATGGTGCAGCCGCGTGGTGCAAGCCCTCATACACTGCCTGCCCAACGCACGCCTGCAAGGGCATCGTGGTTATTCCTGAGCACCTGAGCACCTGAGCACCTGAGCACCTCCTCTCGACGGCACAGCGACGGGCAGGATGATATGGGCGTCGGACGGCTTCCGCGGGCGCTTCAACGTTGCGGAAGCACGTCGAGAGCAGCGGGCCGCTCATTTCGCGCCGCCAGATCGATCTGTTTCATCAAACGTTCGCTCCACACACCAGCATGGAAGACGTCGCGCTTAAACGTCCCAGCCCTGTGTTTCGGCCATCTATCATTGTCGCTGCTGATGTCTGCATGCGCCCGTACCTGCCTATGCACTTTCCCGTCTGTCGAGCCAAAGGCGCTCTTCCAGAACAGAACAGACATGTCCTGCATCCGCACCCTCACTGCAGGCACACGCGAGTTGCTCAGCCCTACCCACAAGTATTGATGACCATGCTCGCTCGCCAGGTGGGGTGTGTCTACCCCCGTGTTCGCATCGTCGGCCCTTCGGTCGCTGTCCAGAGATCCAATCAGTAGGCGGCTGCGGCTAAGCGCCCACCCTTTTGGCCTGCATTTTTAGCATCAGCAGCCGCAACCCAGGACAGGAACGGCAGCATCTGCTGGGGTGCGCGGCCGGCCACTCGGACGGTCGCATGGTTTTGGGCTTTGCTGCCTTTTTGCACTCTGCGCTGCTGGCCAGTTTGGAGAGCCGCCAACCGCAGTACCCTGGGTTTCCAAACCGATCGAGCGAGAGGTACGGCGAGTACCAAAACAGATCCCTGTTTCAAGTATTCTCCGGCGAGTGGGTACGACGTTGTGCACAGATGCTGCGGCTCTCGTCTGTCGGCTTTGAAAGTCATATAAGACTTCACGGCCACGCCCTGTGGGGTCCCTTTTTCTTTTTCCTCCAGAAGATACCCAACACACGCCAAACCATCGAGCTCCCATGTCCCCTCGTTTTCTTTGCTGTCCATCCATACATCTCCTACCGGTCCCTCGTACCTCACCTTCTTTCGATTGAGTCTGCTCTACATTCCAATTCGTCTGCTCTCGCTGCTTCATCTCTCTTCCTTCTCACCCACATCCCCATCACTCCACATCTCATCTTGTCTATGATGCTCTGCAACATGCCCAAGGCCGATAAGAATCATGCCAGCCACCGCCACTCCTCCGTCTCGGCGGCATCGGCACCCGGCGGAGGAACCCGAAGCTCGTCTTGGTCCTTGAAGGATGACGAGACCCTGATACAAGCACGTGCCCAAGGCATGAACTGGAACCAGATTTCTCCAAAGCATTTCCCTACCAAGTCACCCAACGCATGCCGGAAGAGGCATGAACGGTTGATGGAAAGGCAGAATGCCGAGCAATGGGATGGTGTCAAGCTTGATCTGCTTGCGCAGGCATACATGGACGTGAGGCGAGAGATGTGGGGTCTTCTTGCCAACCGCGTTGGCGAGAAGTGGACTTTGGTCGAGCAAAAGGTGTGTTCTCATTTCCCCCTCCCTCGAAGGATGCTTGGACGGCAGATAACAGAATGAATGGCAGTGCATGGAAAAGGGCCTCAAGAACCTCAACCAAGCCTACCGCTCCGCCCAAAAGAAGAGGACTCACGACAGCGGCATCAGCATCTCCGAAGACGAAGAGGATCATCTCTCCGAAATGCAGCAGGCCTACCCCCACCAATACCCTACCTACCCATCGCAAACAACGAGGGTTGCCAGCATCCAGTCGATTCTCCAGCCAGCTCCCTTGACACAATATAGCCACGCGCACTATCAACCGCAACCGCAACAGCCGCAGCAACCGCAGCAACCGCACAACTGATTGCCCCTTCTGTCGTGTCTCTTCCCCTTTCTTCTCCTGCCGTCCTTGGCTTCGGCCTTTTTTCCTGTTTCGTTGCTGTTTGCGCACACTCGCTTTACGATTTAACGACCACTTCTTCCGACTCGACTCGGTGTCCCCGACATCGACCATATCCCATCAACCGCCTATTCTTATTCTTATCGGCACCCGCATACATATCTACCCCCGATTTCGGCAGTTTAATTTCTCAATTTCTATTTTTTCAATCCAGGCATTAGCCGCTGGTGTAATAGACGAGGAGACAAAAAAAAAGGACACTCGTTTCACGAAGAGATGAAAGGTTTGGGGGTATCGAATTATTTCCTTGTCACGCTCGCTTCATTGTCATCACTATTCAGAGGTATAGCATGCTCCTTCCTTTCCTTTGTGGTTGGTGTGTCATTTCGGCACGGGAGAGCAGGTTTCGTTCTTCCTTCCCTTTTCCCTTTCCCCTCCATCTTCTTCTTTACTTAGATTCCTGTATCTTTCCTTTTATTATCATCTATTTCCTCTGAAATTTTCAATTCCCTTGTTCCCTTATATCTATCTCGTCTCTCCTTTGCTCATGAGTTGGTCGTCTGATTTCTTCTTGCATAGCGCTGCGTTGTGGCCGGTCGATTTGGTCTTTGCTCTTCTTTCCCATCGTGATATCCAATGCCCTGGTTTCGATAGTGTGGACTTTGTGTTATGGGATCTTTGGTTGGTTTGGCGGTTGCTTGCTTTCTGCTGGCTTTGGTTCTGGGTCATCGCCGCTCCTTTCGGTACGATTGCCATACAGTAGGGGACAACACGAATTCGTTCAAACACCCAACATCCTACCTGCATCTGTGACCGTATCGCCCATCTGCATCCCCTACTCTCGTACGTGTCTGCAGTCACCCTCACAGCAATCAATACACCGCCGCTCCCCCCGTTTGCATGCCTCTTCCACCACAGCTCCGAGCACCACACCACTTCTACGGCGTCGTACGGAGGAGGCTTCGCAATCCCGACGAGCGTTCGCAGTCCAACCCACCGACTTCACAGCCTCCTCTGTCGCTCCCACCGAGGTCCTCGACCGTCCCAAAGAACCCAAAATCAATAAAGTCGTGCATACGCAAACAACCCTCGCGCTCACCTCACCACCACATCTGCAGCCTTCTCCCGACCCCGCTCCAAAAATAGCAGCACCCAAGCAACCCACCCCACGATCCGATCTGACACATGCATCGAACGAACACTCCCGCCCGTTCGCTCGCTTGTCTGACTCGCGGGCAGAAGGGGGCGACATGCCACAAGCACAACAGGTCTAGCGTGCGCTTATTCTTCCCCGTGCTTAGTCTATGACGCGCTCCGCCCCGTTCGTTCCTCGGGTCCACTCACCCACGTCACGTCCTCCACCACCTCCTGCAATGCATCGTCCCGCGAAAGGCGAGATGACACTGCAGCCATTCCGAGTAGACGTGCGGCACGGATAAACGAGAGGTACAGACAGAGCAGAGCAGAGCAGAGCAAAGCAATGCTCCCTCGTGCCCCTCTCCTCCGCATCCCCTACACCTCCCCCCTCCCAGCACCACGCCTGCTCCCCGCCAGCGCAGCCACCACCCCAGGCGCCATCGCGGCGCTCGTGGAATTCCTCCGTCCCACGACGCCCGATCGACATGCCGTCCTCCTCACGGGCGCCGGCATCTCGGTAGCCTCGGGCCTGGCCGACTACCGCGGCACAAACGGCACGTACACGCTCAACAAGACGTACCGGCCCATCTTCTACAACGAGTTCTGCGCAAGCCACGAGGCGCGTAAACGGTACTGGGCGCGGAGTTTCCTGGGCTGGTCGAATCTGGTTCGGGCGCGGGCGAATGGGGGGCATGTCGCGGTTGGGGAGCTGGGGAAGCTGGGCATCGTGAAGCAGGTGATTACGCAGAGTAGGTCCCCCCCCCTCCTTCATCCCCTCGCCGATTTGAAAAATGCCCGCCTCTGGGTCTCGCAACCCACGCAAAGCCAATCTCAGCCAGAGAGAAAGGAAGAAGAAGAAGAGGAAGAGGAAAAACAAAAGCAGTCCAAATTCACCTCCATTCCAAAAAAAAAAAGAAAAACACCAAACTGACTCTACACCCCCCCTTCTCCAACACAGACGTCGATTCCTTCCACCCCCTCACCCACCCCACCCTCCCAACCATCGAACTCCACGGCGCCCTCCGCACCCTGACCTGCCAAACCTGCCACACGGCCTACCCGCGCGCAACCTTCCAGCACGACCTCTCGCGCCTCAACCCGCGCTGGGCCGCCTTCCTCGCCGCCGTCCTCGACGCCGGCGCCCTCGACACGGAGAACCCGGCCGAGCGGTCCAGGCGCGGGCTCAAGGCCAACCCCGACGGCGACGTCGACATCGGGCCCGGCGCAAACTACACCGGCTTCCGCTACCCGGCGTGTCCGACGTGCGTGACGGGGGGCGAGGTGCGCGTCGAGGTGGACGGGGACGGCGCGTGGACGGCGGGCGAGGGTGCGGGCGACGCCGTGCTGAAACCGGCCGTGGTCATGTTTGGGGAGAGCATCCCCGGGGAGAGGAAGCTGGCGGCCGAGGACGCGGTGGATTCGGCCGAGAGGTTGTTGGTGGTTGGGAGCAGTTTGGCCACGTATTCTGCCTGGCGGTTGGTCAAGCGGGCGAGGGAGAGGGGTATGCCGATTGGGATCTTGAACATCGGCGGGTGCAGGGGTGAGGATGTCTTCTTCGCTGGTGTGGGCGAGGGGAATACAGGGAGGGAGGCTGTGAGGTGTAGCGAGCGGGCTGATGAAGTGTTGCCCATGGTTGTGAACGAGTTGGCGAAGTTGAAGCGGTAGTAGTTGTGCATGTACAACAAATAAATCCATGTAGATTCGTACACGCAGCTGCACAAGACTGCGAGCAAGTCAGACACGGTGCAGATCATGTAATCGGCCATTAATTAAGTACAGAGGTGGTGAGTGATTCGGAAATTCATTACGTAGTATCATAGCAGCTCGCCCCATTAGCGGTAGCCGCCCAGGTCAAGTCAGGTCAGGTCAAGTCAAGTAATGCCATCAAGGAAAATGGCGGGTACCGCCATCATCCCAACTCGACACCCACTTCCACCTCCCCCATCCATCCATCCATCCATTCCATGCATTCCCATCCCATGCCAACCCCCCAATCATTGGATACAATAGAACACGGCGCTGCGTATCTCGCAACGCTTTTGATAACAAAAGGAAAAGTCGCAAAAAGACAAAAGGAAAAGAGAGGGTGCGTCTGACAAAGACCCATCCCACCCGGCCCCTTTCTTCAACGCACCGAGGTGCCGAATAGGGTTCATCCGAAGTGATCGAAAAGTTGCACCCACCCACCCACGACATAGGAGAAAAAACAGCGCATTAGCCTCGCGGATATCGGGATATTTTTTGGTCCGAAGAAACAGGCGAGAAGGAGCCGCGGAAAAGCGGACCGAATCGAACAATAGGGCTGCAAACGATGCACCCAAAAACCGAAAATGCGATGAGGATATCGGATGAGACATGTACGGGCCGAGAAAAACATTCGCCGATGAAGACACCCAAAGGTCGCGAAACCCGATGCTGGAGACTAGAAAGTACAGTGGAGCTTTTTCGTAGCTTCAGTAACATCATACGTAAAAGAGACTGGTTGATCCACCGGTAAGAGAAGCCGGTGCTTAAAAAGCTTTGGGAAGATAGGTAGGTAGGTAGGCAGGTAGGGCGTTTCTGCCGCGTGCATGACGTTCGAACTGAGAAAGGAGATGCAGCCAGGCGGCCGGTGTATCGGGTGGTATGGAGAGGGTTGGGGAGAAGTAAAAACGAGGTTGCCGTTCATTCATCGCTGTTCAGCGATCGCCCAGGGTCGCTAGTCGGGGGCGTTCGCAGCTGTGACGAGCTACCATAACTGGAAAGCTGCTTCTCGTGGTCATTACTGTTTCGATGCTTTCGCTTGAAGAAGCTTTTGAGCTTGCCCGCTCTACTGGGCCGGCCCGGACTTGTTGCGGTCGGTGAACTTGCGTCCGAAGTCGGATTGGATATCGCAGGATCCAGGTCCGTCCCCTTCTGTTGCCCAAAGGCTTCCTTGTCGCCGTTCCTGATGTCGCGCGTGCGCCGTCGCGAGCCCATCTGTCGCCACCACTCCGGTTTGCGCAACGGGTCGCGAGGCTCATCGGAACGGATACCGTTGCTGTCGGCGCTCAACTTGTTCGAGTCCCACTGTTTGGAGCCGTCGAGGTTGCCGTTGACACTTTGAGTCAGATCAACTTCGGAGTGACTCTGCGAAGAGGGGTGAGGTAGTGGGAATAGATTGGCCGCTGAATCAAAGTCAGGACCGAAGCCTAGAGGCCGGGGCGAAATAAAAAACGAGGGAAGCTGTGGGCTGGAAATCTTACCCTGGCTGCGCCTGACCTGGGAAGGTGCTGTGACGGGTCTGGCACCTCTGCCTTTCTTCGGGCTTGGCGAACTTTTGGTCAAGGTGTCCTTACGGTTCCCTGGTGATTTGGAACGACGGTCGGAATTACGACTTGTTTCATTGCCGGTGGCATCGGGAGCATTGGGCGTCTGGGTGACCAGAATGGCGGTCAGGCTAGCATCTCCGCTACCTCGCCGTGACTGGCTTGGATTCTCTCTGGATCGAGCGACAGCAGTTCCGGTGGTGGAGGAGCGTCGCGAGCCTTTGTCGAGGGCTGCGGATGACCGCCCCGAGCTTGATACAAAACCTTGCAACGACCCGCCCGAGCCACGACGATCCGTATTCTCTGTACTGACTTTGGGTGAAGCTTGTGCAGAGCGACTGGGCTGTGGTGACGATGGACCATCGGCCGGTTGTCTTGGCGGGCCTCCAGAGAAGGGACTCGGTGTTGAATCCTGACGAAAGGACGGAGTCAACAATCCCAGCGACAGCCTGGGATTCTTCCTCCGTTCCTTCTCCCCCTCTATCTTCTTTTCCCAGGTACCGCCATTGACAAGCATCTCGTCCAAAGCATAGCGCATTGCTGGGAGAATGTCGGCGACCCCTTCAAAAAGCGGGCGAGCGAAGATGTTCATGAAGCCAATCTGCGACTCTCCCAGCTTGATGAGGTCGTCTCGAACAGGAGGGCCACCAAAGAGACACGAGGGCATCTGCAATTCCTCTTCCATCACGCCCTGGTTACTGAACTCGTCGGTCAAGATGTTTGCCCATCGTGCAGCCGTCGAAAACTTTCGTGCCTGGAAGACATCAGCCAGGTGCGCATTTCAATTTCCAGAAGCGCAACCTACCACATTGCTGATATCCGCACACTTTATAAGTAAACCGCAGGTGAGATCCTTGTTCTCCTCGCGGATCTTGACACTCCAAGCGTCAGGGACCCCCTTGTCATGTGCCAACTTATCCTGCAAGTTGCCGAGGTCGCTCATATATTTGAAGTGCAGGCCCATGTCTGTAGCCAAGATGCTGTTGATCATCAGCTTCCTCATGGACGAGTCCGAAAACACCTTTGGCCAATAGCGACGCAAAATCTGCGAAAATGCGGCACAGTGAAAGGATTCGAGGACAGAACGGTCGTTGTAGAGTTGGGCAAGAGGAGCGTTGAGCACGACGAGAAAGGCGTTGTTGACACCGGGGTGTCCGACATCGTGTCCAACGGCGGATATCAGCAGCGTGAGAGCATCCAACGGTTTCAATAGCTGGGCAATCGGTGAGCTCGTCGCGCCGGCGTCCTGTGCATCGCCGGCGGGATACGGAGGAAGCGTGCGCATTTGCACCAAAAAGTGGAACAGGGCTTGGAGGACATCGACGACATGGCGGAAATTGTGGTAGAGCACGAATTCGTTGTAGGCGGTGCGACTCGCCAGTAGGAAGACGATGAGTTCGCCTGAGACCGCATTAGCATTACGCGGGTGGAGACGTAACGGTAGACGTACCATCCGTCATGCTCCACTGCTCGAGTTCAGGCATCGCCAAGGCATGCTTGAGCATAAGCAGGGCTCCATAGAGCAGTTCATCATCGGTGAAGTCGTGAGCCGAGAAGGCCCAGGTGCCGACAGCGTCCGCGATTACACTCTTCCGATCCTGCGCAACGTAGATTTCACTGCGACGGTTAGCAAGCGAGGTGGCACCCAAGAGGCGGTCGGGACGTACTTTGAATCGAGCGAATCGATGGTCATTTCGGGGTTGCAGATGCCGCTCATCAGGCCGGAGACCATGGCTTCGCGCAGGTAGGCATACGGCTTTGCGTCACTAACGCCAACCCAAGACAGCTTTCTATTCCTCTTCGTCGCAAGGAAGCTTGCCTCTTCCCTGGCCACCTCTTTATGCACCCTGTAAGCGTGTATGACAAGACCGTGGACGCTATCCTTGGATAGCGGACTTGACAAGACGTCGACTGCGCCGGCATCCAGATAGCGCACAAGACGCACGGTATCGGTCAGGACCTGCGACCCGTGCAGGCTCGGCGAGGGCAGCGTGTTGGACGCCCACTCTCGATCGAGACCACTCAATACCACGACGGGTATGACAAGCTTGGGATAGTTGGCCGTGGCGATCTCGGATGAAATGTGGGTGAGGAGACGCATGCCATAGATGTCGTTTGGTTCGCCGGCGTCCACGCGCACCATCCGTGTTGCGGTGGGAGAGGGCGTGCGCGGCTCCCGCGACAGTCGCCTGAGGCGCTGCTCTTCATCGTAGAGCACGTCTATCAGAACAATGGTTGGCACGTTGCTCTTGGCCGAGTCGAGGATTTGCGATAGCTTGGCGAGGCACGAGGCGCCGGACTGGCAGATGTGGACTGGGGACCGTCAGCAATGGCATGTGCAGAAGGGTGAATTCGAATGGCGAGGGCTCACCTTCGTTGAAGATGGACAGGATGCTCTCCACATTCGCGTGTATCTCTGCGGGCGGTGCCTTGCCCAGGCCAAAGTAGCCCTGAGACATGCTCCCCGTGCTCGTCCTCGCGACGAGGGAGCTCGAAAGGGTCTCGCGGCGAACATGCTCGTCATTCGCACGGCGGTCAATGTATATCACATTGCACGCGCCATGCTCCATTGTCTCCCCCTCCGCTGCAGCGGCCAGGCGGACCGGTCTCTGCGGGTCGTGGCGCCTCCCGCACTATCGGGAGGGAGTGCGTGGGCGTCGCAAAACGGGGAGTGGGCGTCGCAATTGCCTCTCGAGACGGGAAGGAGATTGATGCGGGCGTGCGGGTGTGGGGGGAGGGGTGGGAGAGAGGCGAACGATGCAAAGGTCGGCGATGGCTGGGCCAATTGCCACCAGGGTCGGCGAACCAGGGCGGTGCGATGGAATTCTGGAAGATGCAAGGTTGGGCTGGGAGAGCGCGACGGATGCACTCAAACCTGAAACGACGACAGAAGAAGGTGCGCTCGCGGCGGCTGCGGCAGGCACGTGGTGAGGAAAGTGCGGAGCGACGGGGATCGATGGTGACGGTGACGGTGATGGTGCCGGCGACGGTGACGGTGGCGGTGATGGCGATGGCGCTGCGATGGCAAGGGCGAGGGTGAGGGCGAGGGCGAGGGCGATGGTGAGGCCGGCTTCATGCAGGCTGCCGCTGCGGACGGACTGCAACCCACACGAAGAGGCACTTTGGATGGATGGTGGACACTCAACGCCGGAACTGGCCCACGGACGCTGGGGGGTGCCGTGCTGGGCTGCGCTGTGCGGTGCGGTGCGGTGCGTGGACTGGACGCGAGCAACGGCGACAGCAGCTGCGGACTCGGGCTCGAGCTGGAGCGACGGGAGGGTAGGGTAGGGTAGATAGAGCAGCGTAGGCAGGCAGCGTAGAGGGCGAAGGAGGCCGGGGAAGCAGGGGTGGACGGGCTATGACAGGTCAGGCTCGCGGAGAAGACATGCGAGGCGGCATCGGGTTCTTCTTGGACGTCACGACGACAGCGGACTCGACCTTTTTGTGCTTTTTGTGCTGTTGGTTCTTCTTGGGCTGTGCATGGCCGCCGCCCCGGACGACACCACCCTCGAGATTGCGCCCGCGCGCGCTTGGCACTGCAGCCATCCACGCCGGACAACGGCAGCCTCATCTCCATCCACAGGCTTCATGCGCACGTCTTGCGACAGGTCGCCACGGGAGCCTTCTACGCCACTTCCAGAAGACAGCTAGCCTCCCCCAAGCGCTACTACGGTTCATGACATGGACGGCTCACGACAAATCACACCGGCGCGCTGTACCAGAACCCCAGCCGTTGCCTTGCCGATCCGCCCAAACGCTAGTCGTCGACTCGGCGGGGGTCTCAGTCCACCAAGCCTTGCTTCTCAGATCGCTCTCCACTTTACTGCGTACGGCGGCAGTCCTCCGTGCAAGCAAGCAGACGTCGTCCGTTGTTGTGCATGCCCGGCCCTTTTCCTGCCGAGTGCGGCAGGTGCCACTGCGCAACTTCCTCCCTCATCCTCCTCCTCCTCCTCCTCATCCCCCATCCTCATCTCATCCTCACGCCACGCTGTCCGACCAATGGGGACAGGCGAGAAAAAGCTTCGAGTCCAAGGGTCCTGGCCCGCTGGGTGCCTTGCGCTCCAATCAGAACGAGGCTGCCCTTTTTTCGTCCATCGGTCATCCGCTGCACACCTCCCCATTATTCCACATGCAGCAGCGACGCGGCCGTGGTCATCCGGAAACTCTGTGGGGGAGATGAAGTGCAAGGCAAGACTCCGACTCTCCCTCAGATCAGTCTGATTCGGGCAGGTGACGGCAAGATTCCATCTATTATCCCTCCGATATTGTCCTAGATACCCGAATCCCTGGCGCCCGAGCCGTAGTACCCTTGGCTGACAGCAATTTATCCGCCACGACTCGAGCGTTGAAACTTGTCCATGGAAGCTTCCATTCGTTGTCATTGCAACTCATGCGCACCCGTCATTGGCTCGCCTTGCAGTTCCCCTGTGCCAAGTCTCTGCGAATCAACGCCGGCCGGGATCCACCATCCATCTCAACTAATGCATCTTTTCGCAACTCGACTTCGTGCACTGCATGACCAGCAGACAACTCCTCGGTAGCCGTCCCACTAGAATGCGTGAACTCACCCTTCTTCCCAACGGCATCCCATTCGTTCGCTCCCCACCGCTACCCCTTCGGTCACAAACATCGCCATTCTCCCGTCCGGATCAGGAATCATCCTCCCAAATAGAAAAACTCTGGCTTCTGGCTCTTCCACGGTGATGAATAACACACCAAATGTGAAATAAAATTCAACCCCTCCAACTACAACTACAACTTCGCCATGCCACCGTTCGTCTCCCCAGCAGACCCCTTGCCCCGGTGCAACCAGCCCTTCCCATTCGGCACATACAGCCTCTGCTCCATCCCTCTCATACGCTCCTTGTCCCCCATCCAAAATCCAACAACATCACCCCTCCTGATGAACCTCTCCAGATCCTCCCGCGTTTTCCACCGCCCAAAGATCCTCACGCCAACCTCATTGTCCACACTCGCAAACGCCATGTATGTGAGCAGACCGCTTTCGCCGCCGTTGGAGAGCTCTCGGGCATGGATGTTGTTCACGAGGGTGCATAGGGAGGAAAGGATGATGGGGCGGGCGGAGGGTGTCAGGCTGGTTATGCGGATATCCTGCATGATGCCCGCTTCGTGCGCGGTACCGGGGAGGTCCAGGAATCCGGCCGCGAGACGGTAGTGATTCAGATCCAAGCCTGTCGTTGACGCCGCGGGGATCCTGTCCAGGAAAGTCCCCATGGCATCGGATGTGAGATGGGTGCTGTACAGGTCCTACAACGACAACATGATGATCAACAACAACAACAACATGAACATCGACGTAGTATCTGTCCAAAGACTCGAAAATGGCGGTAATGGAAAACGTCACGTCGCGCATACATACCTCTTTCGTGCCGTATACTTCGAACGCGAACATGCTCGTCGTTTTCTCCGCGTCGTGGGCGTAGTCCATGGGGATGCCGAAGTAGTACGTTTTGGTTGTGGGTTCGGAGGCATGGACGTATGCGGCGAGGTCATCGTAGGCGGCTTGCCACTGGCGTTGCGTGTTGGTGCGGTGCGCTCGGCAGGAAAAGTGTGTATGTGTGGTTGGAGAAGCGTGGACGTACATGTTTGTATCGATCCGGGACGAAATTACAGTTTGCGAAGAGGTAGAAGTCGTTCATGTTGATAGCCCGGTAGTGGCAGACCTTGAACGAATGTTGATGGTTACGATGGATATCGAGTAGTAGGGGGAAACAAATATTCGTTGTTGTCTTGATTACGACGGACGTACGTGCGTATTCGCAATGCACTCACTCACTCACTCACTCACTCCCCTCATCCATCTTTATAAACTTCATAACCTTTTCCGCACAGCCAAGTCTGCGACATCGCGTACGCCTGGGAATCCGGGTTATCACGACACCACCTGCCATGCGAGCTGGGCGTGCATAAGCGTGCAGATCCCGCGTTCCCCCCATGGGCCGCCTGCGCTTCTGGTAGGGCGGAGGTCACTACACCATTGATGGGACGAGCTTGAGGTCTTGAGGGGGTTAGAGGCGCTGGGGATGTGTTGGTGGTTTGGTGGAGGGGATCGCGGATTTGGTTATCCGTCTTCTTGATGACCTGGTTGTTGGTGGAGGGGAGAGGCCCCAGCCGGATACCTTTACGTTACCCCTCAACGGCCCTCAGTGCTGCGGACGTGATACGCGGTGGCCGTGTATCATGGAGATGTCACATGGATTGTCACGACTTCCAGCAGGAAAAAGCTACCCGCTCCGGTGGAGCGATACAAACCAACTCCCATCGCAACAACCACGAGTCTCACGCATTCACCACTCGCACCAACACCCTCTCGACATGGCTTCATCCGCACCCGTCGCGATCGTGACAGGAGGAAACTCGGGCATGGGACTCGGTCTCTCACAGCAGCTCGTGAAGAAAGGCTGGAAAGTCGCAATTGCGGATATCACCGCCAACGAGAAGCTCGCCTTGGACTTGGGCGACGCTTCAAGCTTCTACGAGTGCAATGTCGCCGACTACGATAGCCAGGCCGAGATGTTCCAGCAGGTATGGAACAGATATGGCCGGATCGATGCACTCTGTGCGAACGCGGGGATCGTGGATAAGAGGTAGCCATCGCGTTTCTCGTGGCAGCCAGCTGATCGCTGACTCAGGTATGAACAGCTCCATATACATTTTCGAGCATCGAGGTTCTGACAGGTAAGTCTTTTTTCATCACGAGGATCGGACGGTGCGGTTATTGACCAGAGGAGAATCCCACCGAAACCGAACCTGCTCACCACAGATGTCGACTACAAAGGGGTAATCTACGGCACGCAACTCGCCATTCACTTCATGAGGAGAAACAAGACTCCGGGCGGCACCATCATAGCGACTGCCAGCGTGGCAGCCATCGTACCGCATGAGACGTATCCGGAATACAATGGCGCGAAAGCCGGCGTGGTGCAGTTTGTCCGATCGACAGCTCGTATCCTCAAAGCCGTATGTTTTTTCTCGGGAGCTTCGCCAACGCAACTGACGGTGCGCAGAAAGAGAACATTCGCATCAATGCCATCTGTCCCGGAATCGTGCATACCGCCATCACTCCGCAGGAAATGGTCGATGCTGTTTCGCCGGAGTGCTTGACACCCGTCTCGACCGTGGTCGCTGCGTACGAAAGATGCCTGGAGGATGACTCGCTGTCTGGTAAGGTCATCGAGTGCTCGGTGGATCAACAGTTCTTCCTCGAACCGCCGGAGCTGGCGAACGGAAGGTTCTCCAAGCGTGCGGTCACGGTGTGGGATCCGCTGTTCGAGGTGTACGTTTGACGCGCGTCTTGTAGGGTTGGTATGCTGACCCTCGATAGGTATCACAAGGAGGGTTCGGGGTTACCGGATGCGATTCCTTGAAGGTCTGAAGAGAGACATGTGTCCATACAACGTTAATTGCACAACTTTGTTGATGATGATGATGACCAAGGTGTCGCGGTCACCAGGCGTTTCAGCATTTTTGGCAGAATGCCTATCCCTTTATATGCTCTCCGGCTCATCAACCCTTGCTCCTGGGATTTCCGTAACGGTTGGTTTCGCAGGGACCAGGTTCGCAGCGGAGAATTCGGGTGATCGTCGAGCGTGGATATGTACCGATGGTAAGCTGACCGGGGCTAATGCACCGCATGCTGCGCATACTATTGTATCGGCGGGTGTCAGAATTTATATAGATGGTATATGGGTGCGATGGTGGGGTAACCGGTCTGCGGGCGGGTAGAAAGGCTGGGTCGACGCCACGCCGTCGTCTGGAAGGTGGACTCGACAAGATGCATGATATCGGCTTGCTGGGCGTAATTAGAGCGAGCCAGGCGCTGCTGTTTCCGGACGAAACTAAGACAAGCACTTCCAAGGGAGGTCGATACAAGTGCTGCGACGGCCATCGATTCCCATCTCTTACTATTTGCCTCCAAGGGAAGTTGGACGGTCACGCCGAAGGAATATATGGGCAATCTACTACATATGGAAGAGGGGGGCGCCTGCCGCGTTGAGCCTGGAAGGACGTGCCTTCCGATCCTCCTCGCCTTCGACGAACGTGCAAAAGGGATGTATCTACCATGTATGTTCGGACGTTGAACGTCAGAGGGCTTTTCCAGGCGCGCTGCCGAGCTCAATAGTGTTGCTTTTCAAGACCAACAGTTGACGGCGCCTTGAACGAGTGTCAGCCGCCAAGGCTTGCCTCGCCTTTCTCAGTCAGGTGTGGTGGAATGCGTGCCGATAGGCATCCCTTGAGGGTGGCTTTATTGGCTTGTCGTCTTGGCGGCACGAGCTGAAATGCACACATTGGTAAAGACGTTTGGTGATGTTCTTTGCACCTGATGTCGGCCTGTGGACCGCAGCACACGCTTTGAGAATTCGATAGTCCTAGGGACAATTCGTGCAAGCCCGCTGCTGTGGTGACGACGACGCCTCGCAGCGACCAATGGGCAGTCGGCCGCCCTGCCCTCCTGTCCAGACTGCCGATTCGTCATCACCCGAGATGCAGAAGCACCGGCGGCCGATACAATAGCAGCGTTGGGAGCGCTTTGGGCCTTTATCCCCATGTCTAGTCGTGTGGCTTGCACGAAATGGCGCAAGAGCATAAAGAAATAAGTGCACGGCTCCTCCCCGTCAAGAAGAGGGTGGTTCGCAACCGCAGAAGATCTCAAGGCACCTTGTCGTTCCTCTTCTTCTCTGCATGTGATCGGCGTGCTCGTTCTCCAACTGCCGTCTCTCATTTTCCCGATTCGACTCTCGACTCCTGTCCACCCGACCCTGCTGCAAGGGACCGAAAAAGCAACGACGCCTCGCCGGGTGACTGCTGGCCGTGATCCCATGGTCATGGTCTTCCGGAGCTCGAGGAGGACGTGTGAACACCTGTAGAGGTGTGGTGGAAAAATAAGACTGCGTGGTAGCCCGCGCAAAACGCAGCACGGGAAAAACATGTCGCACCATGGTGCCTCTACGCCGGGGTGGGTGGTTGGAGGTACCCACGGGAAACAATCGCGCCAGCGCCAAAAGACCCGAAGATCTCTGTACTTCAGCGCGCCGTCATCCACGGGATCTAGTCTATGCTGGCTGTCTGTATCCCTAATCGTGGCGTCGCTGTTCACTGCTTCGGAAGCACATGGTGGTCGTCTCAGAGGTGGTCTTGGAGATCGACGCAGAATAACGCCTTTTCCCGCCATCCCGGTAGAGAGCTTCGACGTTGCGCCAACGTGGAAAGGAGCTTCGCTCATCGCCGTCGACACTCGTCCACCGCCGCCCGTACCTCCTTTAATGCCTCCTGTTCGCCATGGACATCCGACAGAGACTGCGACCGCGCCGCCATCAAAGAGGTCAGACTCTGGCTTCGCCATCCCTCAGCCTTTTGATTCGTCGCTATCGAACAACTTCACCGACAGTTGCGCGTCCTTCTTTTCGCGCATGCTCAGAGGCGACACCGTCAACACATGCCATCCTTTTTCTATGCTGCTACAGGTGCGCCGATTCCAGTTGCATGGTGACATCGTCACTGACTCCTTGTAGACCTCGTCCGGCCTCTTCGACGCCTCGAAATCATTCGTTCGCATCACGCAAACCCTCGAAGCCACATGCGCCGCGAACATGGATCAATGCCTCGGTGGCATGAATGCGCTCGCGCGAGAGTTGAGGACGAACGCGGCTTGTGGGGTGGACTACAACAACAACAATCCGCAAGCAGTTCAAGCATACAACGGGCTGATAGCTTACGAGCCCCTCTACCGAGCGAGTTGCTTGCGAGACGACGATGGCAACTTCTGTGAGAGCACCGAGGAGCCGTGGAATTGGGCCCCCGCTAATCGTGGTCAGGTTACGCCAACGCTGTCACCAACACAACTACACAGGGTATAGATGCGAACCCGTACCTCATGCCACTGGGCCTGAAATTGGTTAGTGGGAAACCGACGTGCAATTCATGCTTGCAGGACACCATGGCCATATTCTCCACCTTCGCCAGCAACGCGTCGCAACCCCTAAGCCAAACCTATCCCCCCGGCACCCAACAAATCGTCGCATACTGCGGGCAAAACTTCATCAACGTGACGGCTGCGCCACTCAAGGGCAACGCCGACACCCTCTCCACAACGGCCGCATTTACGCCGACGATAACCCTGTTCATAATGCTCGCCCTCTACTTGTTCAGCTGAGCGTCTAGAAAGCCTCTCTTAATTTCTAGTGTATATACTTTAACACCACCACCCGGAACCTTTCGGCTACGGTCGACCACATCGGCGACCACGTACGGCTTTATTTACTCTATTTTTATTGCTATTGCTATTGCTATTGCCATTGAACCAGCAACCAGACAGCTGGCGGCACGGATACCCAGGGGGAACTTGTATGACCGGAAGAATGGCTCAAGGCAAGGCTATCTCCGGGTGGCGTTTGATAACATCTGATTTGATCTGTGTTTTGAGGAGGGCAATATGTGGTTTGATTTCAATCGATCATGTGGGGGAGGAGAGAAAACATGGCCACCCGTACATCCCATCCCACCTATACCACCATATCCATTATGTATTTTCTAATTGGATGTCGACGGAGGACCCGAGGTAACACCAACTAAGGCGGTGATTGGTAGCACAAAAGTCCTCGAATCTTGCTCCAAAAATTACTCCAATTTATCTGCTGCGACCATGTACCAAGCATTTTGTCAACTCTCATCCTGGTGTTCATCTCTTTTTCTTGTTTCTTTGTTTGGGCGAGAAGAGGGGCATGCCGTGCAAAGTATGGGTACCCAGACGATCGGAGTGCGGCGTGAGGTTCTCAGGGGCGAGCAGAATAATGGCACGCGAGAACGCATGAGAGAACGCACGTTGCCGTCGCGTCCCTGTGGAGCCGTTGCTACACGTTCGGACTGCATACAAGACAAGGGCTCCGCGTTCCCCCAACGTGGAAGCCTGAAACTGGTTACGTGCGTCGATCCTTCGTCATGGCGGGGTTTTGAACCTTGACATTTGATCGACCCCTGAACGTCATTTCTGTCCGATTGCTTCAGCCTCCACGCCACGAGCGAACACCTGTATGCCCTTTCGCCCGGCCTTTGCAGCTCACCCAACCCGTTTCTTCTCCCGTAGTGTTGAGAGGCCTCCGATCGCTATAATTACGATGTGGCAGAGCATTGATTCTGGCTGAATGTGGTAAATAACGCGTCTGTTCCACCGCCACGGTGGAGACTGCCTAACAACCCTCCATCCTGACATCTTAAGATTGTATAATCGGTGGGGTCTCGGGATCACAGCGGGGACACAGGGTGCGAGGGTGCGGAAGCATGGAAGAGAATTCGGAGTCGACTTGTCACAGGTAGGGAACAGGACCTTGTCGGGATTCCCAAACACCAACGTGTTTGATGGGCCAGCTTCAGCTCATTGGGGGGGGATCTTGGGACTGTCAGCGAGCATCCATGCTGCGACTTTTGTACCTGAGACCGCCGTCTTTTCGTACGCAATCTTCCACGGCATCCGTTACTTTCTTTTCCTCACTCCCTGGTCCTGGACCTCATCTATCATTGAGTGATACTTCTTTTCTCCTTTTCTCCTTTTCCCCATCCAAGAGATGTTTTGAACGCCGCACCTACCTTTCCGTCCTACCGTACGCTCCCTCCCACATTCATTTTTTCAACGTCATTCATTACCAGACGTGGCTTCCGTACCTTCGTGTAGCTTCGAAGTACTTGTTGGAAGCATAATGACCACCACAATGAGCCAGCAGGGCCTCGATCTGCCACCCTCCTCACGACAGGACATCGTCAGCGCTCTCCTCAACGAATATGGATCTTTTGGAAATGACGATGCCTCGGTATATAGCATGTATCTACCCTCGAATGACCAACCAGCACCCTCGCCGCCGCCGAAAACGCCAGAAAGAGAAAGGCAATATAGCAATGATCAACCGACGCCACACGGAGGTCGGTTGAGCATGCGCTTTCAGCTACGAGGTAAGACACGGCTCCTCCTCACCTTCATCAAAGTCGGCCAGTTTGACATGCCCTCGAGCGTTCACCTTCATCTTGCTGCAGTCGGTGACTACTACGTCCGGGCCACGTGCTTGCTTCCAGGCATACGCCTTCAACAACGAAAATCCCCCTCTCTTCCTTTTCTCCTTCGTGCTGCTACTAACCTGCTCCCTGTGCCGCCTCTTACTGCGATGCTACCGTTCTCTTGAATCCTTACTAACAACTGGATAGTCGATGAGCCAGCATCTCCCGATTCGCCAGATGGCTCTCACAGTTTATTAGACAGCCAACCCCGTCGCATCAACTACCGGAGCATCGCACGCGATTCAAAGCCACCATCATTGAAGTTACTCGCAAGCAACGGTTCGACAGCGCTCTCTTCCGATATCGCAGACCCGGTGGCGTCGTCGCACACGCCACGTGAGGAAAGAGAGAAGTCGCTACCTCCACCTCCACCGGAGAAATCTGCGCGTCGTGCGCAGCAACAGCAGGCCTCTATGGGGAACGAAATGTCGGCCCAACGACCCCCCAGAAAGGACTCGCTGCAGTCGCAAGAGAGGGGTTATGCTGGCGGCGCTGCAGAGCCTGTGAAGAGAAAGATGCTGCCTGCTAAATTCACATCCCTTCTGGATCTCAAGAATGGCCCCAGGGGAGGAAAGGGCTGTGCTATGCCTGTGCTTCGTCCGCGAACCCAAAACACGGATCAGACGAGAAAAGAGGTGCAAGAGGATCGCCCACGAACAGCCATCGACGCGAAGACTAGAGATGTGCCAGAACAATCCGAGAATGTTCTCACGAAGTCGCGCAGCAATGAAATTGCAGCGCTGCGGAAGGTACCTAGTGTTCCAATGATGAACAGGTTACCACCCACACCCACGGCCGATGAGAATGTTGCGCCTCCACCACCGTCAAAGAAGTCATTTGCTGGAATGGGCTTGCCCTCAAACCCTCGAGCGAAGCATGTGAAGGGAAAGAGCAGTACTGGGTTTGAATGGACGGGAGACTCCAAGGCTGCGCCCTCACCTTCACCTGCACCCGCCCCGAATACGCTTACCCCGGGCCCTACACCGTCGCCAAAGAAAACTGAACAGGTTCAACAGACGACAGATTCATATCTCGTGGATTCTTCACAAGTGCGTGAACATCGTCGTCCGTTCAGCTTCGAGCCAGACGTGCAAGCTCCGCCGAAGCAAGAAGAGCAGCCGGCGCCTAGCTCAGCTATACCTTCATCTCCCGTCCCAGCAGTGGATGCTTCTTCTAACCCTGGTGCCAACGCCAACTCGCCCTTTCCACCTCGCTCGACATCTCGCCTGCCTGCTGCCTTTACTGGACTGCCCTCTCAACAGCCACAGGCCGACTCTCCCACCTCGCCCGACTCTTTCACATCCCCAGTAGCGCCAGCGGCCCCCGAAAACGAAACCCCGTCTCAGACTCTTGATGTGTCCACTCCGACATCGCCCGTTTTCACGTCCATGATTATGCAGCCTATACCCACGGATGCAGCACCCCTTACAGAGAAACATCTGAACTGCTACACCAAGCACAAGCACTACGTCTGGTCGAGGAACAACTGTAACATCATGGCCTGCATGGTCTGCAAAAGCCACCATCGCGAGAGACAGTGGGCGTGCACATGGTGCTACTTACGCGTCTGCCTAAATTGCGCCAAAGAGCTAGGCGACATCGAAGGTCGGGATGTCAAAACATTGCTGAGGAGAAAGGGAATAGATTTCGAGAATGCGACAGAGACAGAGGATTCGAGGGGTAGAGAGCGCGTTAGAAGCATGGAGATTGACGGGGCAAGGAAGAGAAGTGATGGGCCAAAGCGAGTCGATAGTGGAGCAAGCAATCCGGATGTGGTGGTCTGGAAGGCAGATGAAGAGGGTTATGGCGGTGAAGGATATGGCAGTGAGAATGACTTCTCATAAGCTATGCACCCTACACATTCGCGAGGTTTCGGCGCGGGTGTCGGCATCGGCGGCGTTTGTTTTCTGGTTATCACTCGTGCCTCGGGGACACTATACCCGTTTATACGCTACATGGAAATGGGTCATGGAACGAGAGTTGGAAGGCTCTCCAAATGGGATATGGGGGATGATTGGGTGTGACACTTTCAGGCACTAAATGTAGTGTGAAATGCTACGAATTGCAGGCATCTACTTTGCTAGCTTTTAAAGCATCTGGATCAACAAACTTTTTTTTTCAATATTCTACCAAGCTCTGCACGTGATTTTTTTTATGAAAAAGTTGCGCGTGGGCACCATCTTCTGTTGAGGCATATTTTTAGTGATCGTAGTCCGTGCGCTGTAGCGGTGAGTGAAAGCGGCATTGATAAGCGTTCGTGTCAATTTTAGATCATGCATACATGATTCAAACTTCCTAATCGGGTAACCTTGATAATGTGGGATTTAACCATCGATTACAGAAGGAGCGTGAGTAGATCGGTCATTTTCCCCTGCTAGTAAGAAGGAAAAAAAGGCCAATTAGCGATGAGTATCTTGATTGATCAAAATTAACAGGGAGAGGGAGTTAGCCAGCCCCTCCATTAATGAGTCCTTGTCGAAGCCTGTTCGGTGCCGCCAAATGGAGGCTCCATTTCAGCACCATTATTTGGCTGAGCATCTAACTGCTATCGAGGTGAAGAGGAGGTCGCGTTCAGTCTGAATAAAAAGATCCAGAGGCATTTCTGGAGGTCTTATTTTATTAGTGAAATGCTATTGTTTTTCAACCCTGCCTAGTACCTGCTTTTCTACCTTTGTACCAGATTAGGCATGGCGACGCACCAAATGGAGCTGAGATGGAGGCTCCATTATTTGGCGGCACCGAACAGGCCCTCAGTTCTCAGCTACGCGATCGATGTTAGGATCTCATCTTATCGAAATTACCCGATTGGGAAGGTTCGGATGCATGCACGTGATCTCGAATCAGTGTGCAGAGATGGACTCTCATCATCTTGGCTCTAACGCGCATCGCGTGATAAGTATCTTATAACACGGTATCTCTCCATGGCTTTGTTGAGCACATGTATACGAAAGATGTTGGTGAGTGATCACACCCTGGCTTGGTCCGATTCGCCCATCTTGAGAGCCGAGGCATCTGGGATTCGCCCATCTTGAGAGCCGAGGCATCTGGGATTAGCGCTTGCGGGGCGTCGCGGGAGCTCACATGTACGTGCTCTCACAGCTATCTATCCACATTTCGACTGCGCAAGGTGTATATCCATGATTACGATCCAATCGACTCACCGCATATCATCCGTTTGACTGCATTCTCCTTCATCACTGCTTACTCTTACCACTTGGGACTTTGACGCGATCGCCTTGATCGGAAATCTTCCATCATGACCTCAAGCTCCGCATACACAGACATCAAGTTCGACATCAAAGGAAAGATCGGAATCGTAAAAGTGCGCTGTCTCGATTCTTGCGCCTCGACCATGACGTCCCGAGTCCTGCTAACTGCAGCTAGTTCAACCGCCCAAAAGCCCTCAATTCGTTCGGCGGCAACCTCATCCCGGACACCATCGCCGCCCTGCGTGTCCTCGACTCCCACCCGGACACCGTCTTCACCGTCTTGACGGGCGAAGGCCGCTTCTTTTCCGCCGGCGCGGACGTCAGAGGTATTGCTGAAACCACGGGGATATGTGTTTGAGTTTTGGCTGACGGGAAGGGTGAAGCGGTGGCTGAAAGTGATGAGCAGACGTCCCGGTATAAGAATGACGGGGAGAAGAAATTGGCGTATCTGCAGCGATTTTCTTACGGTAAGAGAGAGAGAGAGAGAGGAAGAGAAAGAGGGGGAATGGTTTCCTTCGAGACAACTTGTCCATGAAGAGAATGCAGGCTTCGCTTCACATGATGCATAGCAGATGCATACATGTATGTACCTTTTCTGACGTGCATGATTCCCAGCAACCGAACTTCTCCGCTCCATGATCGACCACAGAAAAGTTCTCGTCCTTGCTCTAAACGGCCCCGGCGTCGGAGGCGGCGCTGCTTGGTACGATAACCATCCATTTATCCTCCCTCCCTTCCCCGCTTTTCTCGTCGTCGGTTATGCGCTGACTTGGTTTGCACAGGTTCCCGGGCATCGCGGACATAGTCCTCGCCTCATCCACGGCCTATCTCCAATGCCCCTTCAGCGCCCTCGGCCTCGTCCCCGAAAACGGGTCCGCGCTCTCCTTCGCCCAGCACATCGGCATTCATCGCGCGAACGACTTCTTAATGTTCGGTCGCAAGCTCTCGGCCGAGGAACTGCTTTCCGCTGGCATGTATAATTACGTGTGGGATGCCACGGGTGAGGCGTTTCATGCCCAGGTGGTCCAGTTTTTGGAGGGGCAGTTGCAGGTGAATGATGGGAAGAGCATGATGGAGACGAAACGGTTGCAGAATAGTGCGGTGAGGGATCTGAGGATGGTGGCGGTGGTGAATGCGGTCGATGCGCTTGCGGAGCGGTTCGTGGAGGATGCGCCGAAGAGGAGGTTTGCGGAGAAGATCCGGGAGATGGAGGAGAAGCGTAAAGGGAAGGCGAAGATTTGAAGCGAAGATTCGAGAGCAGCACATGGTTCATAAGGCTTGGGATGGATTATGTGACGATTACCTGGATATTTACTTCATTACCATTCATTATACATGTCTCCGTCTCGCCCACTTGGTCAGATACTCTCTCCCCGCCAACCTATACGTATCTTCCTCCACATAGCTCCCATTATAGCCTCGTCCCTGAGCCTGAATGACCAGGTTCAATCCCTTGGGTCCGCCACTATACTGTGGCCAATTCGGCAACCCGGCGGCATTCGGATCACCCCCACTGATGAAGTTGATCCACTGCGCACTCATCTCATCACTCAACGTCCGGTACTCATCCCAAGGGCCCACAAAAGACGGGGTTCCAAAAACAAACGCCACCTCGCTGAAGTGCTGCACGCCCTTGTACGCAGGCGCCAGCGATCCAACATAATCGGTGAAAGTAGCATTTGTGTTGTTCTGGAACGGCCGCGTGTTGAAGCGATATATGTATGTAGGATCGTGCTTTGCATACGAGCGCGCGTCGTCAAGACGCGTAGCATGGTAGAAGACGTCGCCGATGATGGCGGCTGCGCGCTTGAATTGGTAGCCTTGTTCTGCGAAGCGTTCACTGCCGGTATTGAGCGGGATGCCTTGGGCCGGATCATCTGGGTACAGAGTCATGATTTCGCGGACGACGCTGGGCGGGAAGCCGAATCCGGTGCTGTTTAGGAGATAGGCGTAGAGATCGTCGTCGGTGTTGATGATACCTCGGGGTGCGTTGTCGGTGCCCTCGTCGCTGTTTGAGCCGTAGAGATGCGGGACGTGTGCGAAGCGGCCCGAGTGAAGGAGTTCGGTGGGATAGTTGGGGATGATGTCGCCGTCAACGGTGGGGTAGAAGCCTGGGCCTGCGACTTTGGAGCTGTCGAGGAACGGGGAGATGGTTTCGTAGGGGATTGTTCGGAGGCATTCGAGTGTGTCTGGCCAGTCTGTGCAGTTCGATTGGGAAACGATCTTGTCATAGATGGGTTGGTACCAGTCAGAGCCGTTATACCATGCTGTGGCCGCCGAGCCGGACTCTTGAATACTACGGTGGAAGAGACCATCTGTTCGCCCGCCGTAGCTCAGGACGAGTTGGCCGACTGCGAAAGATCCTGCCGATTCTCCCCAGATGGTGACACTGTCTTTGTCCCCACCGAATGCTCCAATGTTTTCGGAGATCCAGGCAAGTCCTTTACGCATATCCCTCAGACTCAAGTTCGCGTTGCCGGTCCCTTGGATTTCGCGTGAATACAGCATACCCCACCCTCCTTTCCTGTAGTTGATGCTAGCCGCAACGATGGGTTTCCCGATCTCAACAGACCTTTGCACAAGGTACGTCAAGTTGTAGTTCGGCAGGGCGCTTGTGCCAACTTGGTACGATCCACCGTGTATCCATACAGCAACAGGCAAAGACTCATTTGCGGTGAGGTTGGCTGGTCTAACGATGTTGATACTAAGACAGTCTTCGCTCATGCCGTATGCGCCGTCCCTCTCTGGTTGAAAATCAGGGCATGCCGAGCCATACCGCTTGACCGAACGGGTGCCGTTCCATGTCGTGTTCAGCGACTGGGGGATGCGAAAGCGATTCTGTCCTCCCGTATCTTGCGCATACGGTATGCCGAGGAATACATCTTGACCGAACGATGGGAGGTGAAGCCCTTCATACGTTCCGTTAAGGACCGTCACACTTGGATCCGCGACGGCGAGAGCTGCGAACCACCAAAACATCAAGGTGCCAAATTTCGAAGCTCTTTCCAACATGGCCATCATAACGACACGGTCCTCTCTCGCTCGATATTATGTGGGGTGGCAAAGATGAGGAAAGAGTTGAGGTGGGGGATGCGAGGTCGTTCATGTACCCGGCCGCGATTACTTATCGATCTGCATTCAGTCCGGTTCTCGGATATTGTACGTGTATACACCACCCGTTTGCACCATCATGCCGGATATGACCACTCTAACATGGTGGGTCTTCCGCTCGCAAGTGTGCAGATAGTAATAGCGAATTCGGGTATGTTAGGCTTAAAGGGGAAGGTATTGGGGTGAGGCGGTAAAAGCCCCGCTTGGTCAAGGGGTACGTCATCGTATAGACAAGATGAGCGTAATTTTATTGCGAATTAAACCAAGAAACAGCTGCCATCATCCTACTACTTTAAAAGATGGAAATATATGCATGATGTGGTCGACAGCAGCTCTCCGAAGAGAAGGTATTGGATTGAGAACGAAGCAATAACACTACTCCTACCATTCCAAGAGGAAAATTGTATGTTGGTTGAGTCGAGTTGGGTGGAGGTACCAGTAGCGGAATTTCGGCCGATACTCAGCTGGAGGATCCTTGAAATCATTGTCTGCGCCTCACCTGGAAAAAGCGCTGCAAGAGCAATCGTAACAGCTCTTCTGTATCGTTAATAGTAAATACTAGTTGGTTTGCAGCTAGCGTGCTAGGTGAAATCCGGGGTATCTCGATGCTTTAGCTCTTCTCACCTTTCCATTAACGTACGCCGAGCTCCTGTCGAGTGCATACACATTTAGAATCCGCATATGCTTTGCTGAAGCGAATGAGGTGTTGTTAGAGGAAATCAGGGCACGGCATTCTTCAAGGAGTTCAGAAGCGAACGTAGGCAATGCAGCAATTCATCTTTAATTTTTGATATGAACGTAGATGAATGGGTATGAACAATGGTTGGGTATAAACGTACGAAAATGCCAGCGTGACCGCAAAGATGGAGCGAGGTTGTGAAAGGCTGCGCACTGGAGATCTCACGAGCAGTATCGTGTGGCCCGATGAATGCGAAAAAGGTATCTCGGAAAAGTAAGACGTGCAATGCAAAGCTTCATGCTAGTCGAACAGCTTGAATAGGCTCCTCCTCTTCTTCTGCACTTGGTCAGTACTCATCGTGAAAAGGGACGCCTGCATACATACATCAGTCGACCCCGATCTCTGAACTTGCGGCGGTGGCGCTGCAAGCATTGGTCCCGCAGGTATATCGCCCATCATCTCAACGGCTTGGGTGTGTTGTGGCGCATAGCTTGCATACACCGATGGCGGGGAGGCCATGTTCGAGTATGCAGACATGGGCGTATTGGGTGTTTGCGGGGACATGTATCCAGGCTGTGAAGGATAAGGGGGGTAGGGAGCGACGTTCGGGTTCCATTGCTGGGGAGGAGCATTGTAGGGGACGGTATTCGGCGGCAGAGCGTATGGTTGCGGGGGTTGAGCTTGAGGATATGTCTGTCTCTGTGCGATCTCGGCCTGCCACATGTTGAAGACATCCTGCATCTGCTGCATCCATTCTTGAGGCGCGCCTGTGAAGTTGTATTTGATGGTGCGGTCGCGGAAGGCTACGAAGTAGTGTTGCTTGTTATAGGGCGAGAGGGCGAGGTACTGCACCCCAGTCAGCTTTGCACACCCATCTTTCACTCGAGTCAAGCTCACAGAGACGGATCGCGGCTCGGCACCCGCGAGTATCTTATCCAAGTCGCCATAGTGTCCATGGAATTTCCAGCTATAGTAACCATCGGGCCACATGACAAACCACTCATTATGTGGCCCAAGAGCAACACAGCAAGGGGTGTCATATGCCTTCTGTATCTTGTCGCTCAATTCAGACGGTATTCCGGCCCATACTGAGCCCCGTCCAGGAGCGCTCGCGAAGTAACTGCGGCCGGCTCCGAAGGTGACGAAGCACGATCGCGGCGCGCTGGGGATGGTTTTCGTCCATCGCGAGAGGTCAGGATAGTGCTGGTCGAAGAGATCTTGCGAGTAGACTGGGTCATAAGCAGGTCAGCAGGTGTGCCTCGTGGGCGTGTTTCGTTTCATCGGAGGCTGATCGCCAGGGCTGAAGCGCCCGGCGCCGCGGGAATGGACGGGTAACTGACAGATCTTCTCCTCCCCGCTCAACACTTTACACCCGATATACCATACCGCCTCTCCAGCATTATTCTGCGGCGCCAGCGCAAGACAAAACGGCTGTGTGACTCGCCATGCTGGGCTCATGGACGAGTTGAAGAGCTGACGCAGCGTGTGCGGGATGTTGTGACTGGGTGGGTTGTCGTCAGCTTCCTCGGCGCTGCGTCAACCTCTGCCTCCCTTCTCGAACTTACAACTTCCATGTCTTGGGACAATCGAAGAAGAAACTATCGTGCGGACCGAAAACGAAGGTTATTTCCGGCATCGCAGCATATCAGATGGAGCGTGGCAGTGGATGGTTTGGAATGCGGAGAGTTGGAAAGAACGGCTGCTTCAGCCCCCAGGTCTTACATAGTAAACTCCCGCACCGCCATCGACCGGTGATTAGGAGATCGACAGCATGCGAGGCCAGCGCAGGACCCGAAGAATACGAAACAGTCTGCTAAGGGCGCTTCGGCGGTTGTGGGAGTGCTCGCGACTGCGCCAATCGATGATCGATGTGTGTATTTGTGGCGTGGTGGGCGTGACAGGCGCTTCGTATTTGAAGGAAGAAGCGAATCGCCATTGTGTCGCAACGCCGCGCGTAGAAGAGGGAAGCGCAAAAGATAAACCGCTCACGGCGTGGGGGATCACAGTTACAAGTATATCGTGTATGTGCAGTTGAGTTCAACCCGCACCGTTCGACCTATTTCCCAGCAACCTCCCTCTCCAATTTTGAACGTCAGCAACGTCAAGATACCGGACTTGGCAACGATTTCCTCAAACAATACGATCAGGGCGCTCATATCGCCATTAGTGAATTCGAGATGCTTCAGACTACGCGGGAGTATGGTATCAAGTAGACTGATAGCGAATTGTTGAGGAAGCACATGCGAAGAAACGGGTGTAATAACCGGGATTGCTAAGTGGAAGAGATGAAGGAAACGAATATGTCACGATTGGAGGGGAAAAGACGGCGAGGCGCGAGTAGAATCTGCAGAACAAAGCCATGCTACAAAGTCTGCTACACATTACCTCTCGTCCATGTCTTTCTGGGTAGAAATGGTGCCGAGTAGTTGGTTGAGGGCTTCTTAGTAAGAGAACACGCTTGCTGGATTTGGACTAGCGCGTTTCTGCGCGTGTTCGCGTCGCGCGTTTCCACTCTACGGCCACCATCGCGACTTCTCAATCGAATCCAGGAAACCTCAAACATACATCAGCACGCCCAGTACAATACGAGATCAAACAGCACGTCAAAATGATCCGTCACGATTACTCTCGAGTCGACCCGAAGAGGCGCGCGAACATTGACCACAAAAAGAAGCAGTTTGCGAAGGCGGAGTTCCAGCAGCAGAACTACGAGCACCGCCTGAACTTTTACCAGGTGCCGCCGACGGCCGAGGTCACGCTGGAGGAGTTTGAGACGTGGGCGATCAATCGACTAAAAGGCAAGTATCGCTCTTCTTGCCCATGCGATTGAAGCCGTGTTGACACGTGCGCCAGTTCTCTCCGAACTCGAATCATGCAGCTTTCGCAACCGCAGCCCCGAAGAGACAGCCGAGTACATGTCCAGCATCCTTCAAAAACATCTGCCCCTCCGATCCAACTCGTCGCGAAGCCAGAGCCTGCAGGAGGAGCGCAAGAAAGACCACTATTCACATTTTATTCTGCGGCTCGCATTCTCCTCGACCGAGGATCTGCGCCGACGGTATTCGCGACTGGAGACGATGCTCTTTAGGCTGCGGTTCAAGGATGACGACTTCAAGGAGAGACAAGAGTTTGTGAGGGGCTTGAATCTGGAGTGGGAAGAGGTGGGAGACGATGAGAAGAAGGAGCTGGGGAGCCAGCTGGTGGCGGCGAGTTCGTTGAGGAAGAATGACGAGCACGATTGGTTCAAGGTAGACTGGGAGAGGGTGCCTGAACTAATAGAGCAGAGGAAGGTGTTGGTCAAGAGGGGTAAGGCGTACGTGCCGCAGCGTGAGCAGATGAGTCTGGTTGTTGCAGATTTCACGAAGCGGTTGGACGAGGCTCTTGAGGTATGCTACAGCATTGTCCACCAAGATTCCATGGTCCTAATATCTATGGTAGCTCACAGCCCGCGCGCTCCCTCGTCTGGACGAGGATGACCGCCTCGCCCCCATTCTCGCCCACCTCTCTCAATCCTTCAATGCCCCTGAAGCCGCCTACTCCTCCTCGGACGCCAACATCGATGGCCTCTCCGCAATCCACGCAAACTCGATCGATACGCTCTCCAAGAACTTCCCTCTTTGCATGCAGAATCTCCACACGAACCTGCGCGCAAACTCACATCTAAAGCATTACGGTCGTCTGCAGTACTCACTCTTCCTCAAAGGCATCGGTCTCAGCCTCGAAGAATGCATAGTTTTTTGGCGGAAGTCTTTCAAGTTAATGACAGACGAAAAGTTCACGAAGGAGTACAGGTACAACATCCGCCATGTATATGGTGATGTAGGCGGGGATTCGAATCGACGTGGTCGCGGATACACACCTTACTCGTGCCAAAAGATTCTTACCGAGCCATTACCAGGTCCTGGCCAAGCACACGGCTGTCCATACCGCACGTTCACGCCTGAGAATCTAACCTCACTACTCCAACGCGTGGGCATCCAGGACCGCGACGTTCTGAAGATAGTGAGGGAAGATGTGCAGAAGCAGCGGTATCATGTCGCATGCAACAGGGTCTTTGAGTACAGCCATAAGCGGGAGATCAAGAAGGTGAAGGATGAGGGCAGTTGGAGTGCGGCCGACTTGGACACGATTGTGCACCCAAATACGTACTTCAAGAGGAGTTGGCTCCTGAAGCATCTCGGAAACGGCAATGTGGGGATTGTGAATGGAGGAGACAAGATGGAAGAGTAGAAATCGGGTTTCAAGATCAGTATGCATAGTTTTGGTGTATGGTTTGGGTACGTGTCATGCGGGGAGTAAGGCGTTGTTGTCTCTGTGGGTTGAGTTGCTTGGGATGGCAGAAGTCCACGTGCTTGTACAGGATCTTGTGGCAGTTCTTTCTTAACGTGTAGTTGATAATGGAAACGAATTGCTCGCTTCATCCCATATCTTCTTTCCTAGGATTTATCACTACACCGTCTCAGCGAAGCATACATCCGACCTCTCCAGTCAACTTTCCTCCGTATATCTCGTACCAGACCCTTCATTGAACTGTAATATCGGTTGTCGATCACGCCAAGAGAGAGTATATGAGGGACGCGAGGTGTCAAAGCTGGAGGCGAACAACAAGTTGGACCATTCACCGGCTATATGAGACACGAAGATAAGTACCGGCATACTGCGGGAATAATGTGGGGCCCGAAAGAGCGGATCAAAGCAGTATCGAGGGTTCACGTTGCTGGATGTGGGTCGACATTCCAGTGTGACATTCGGATACCAACTGACAGCCTCCCTTGATCTACAACCGAGTAGCAAGCATGTCCGAATGAGTGCCTAGAAACCCATCTGCAAGGAAGCCTTCTCGAAGGATGCTATCAATTACCCGGACCGCTCTGCCTATTAACCATGACCAGGTACAGTGCGAACGACTGCCAAATTATCAGCTTCTGCAAAACAAGCGTTCACCAATAATAAAATAAACGATACGATACGATTATAGCCTGTTGCTGATATTTACCTTGACAAGCGACGTCACTAGCTTCCAGCAAAGTCTCTGACTTGCTGATGACTACAGCGCGATAACACTGCCATCTTCTTCGAAATTGCAAAGGATCGTTGGCCGAGAAGATCACATGTTCCTACATCTACGCTTCTCTACATTTGTGATAGCTGACCATTCGTGCAGAAGTGCGTTACTATCCCTCTCGTTCACATTCTTCAATCTGTGCGACCATAGCATGGTTGGAATGCATCGATGCACGGACGAGTACTCTTTAGCTGGTTTAAATTTACCTTTCTCGGTGAGCCAGAAAGGACAGCTGATGGGCTTGGCAATTGCTTGGGATAGCTACGAAGGGGTTCGTGGCGGGTCAATATACGCTTGCTATATAAGCGCTTGGCGGGTTGCGTAGGTGTTGGTGGTGGTATAAAGAGGCGTGGAAGGAATGCGGTGAGTGTATTTTGACTTTTTCTGTTGAATTGCCGGGCCAGTCAAGTTAATTAGATTGATCAACAACGTAGGTCCTATTTTCCTAGCATCACTTCACCGCTTCCATAGTCACTGATGACCTTTGACAGAAACATATTCTCGAAATCGACCATGGTGAAGTCCTTCTTCCTCCTACCGCTGTTGAGCGCTCTAGCTCTGGCACAGACTCTGGCCTCGTCTCAGTGTCAATGTCCGTTGGTTAAATGTCGCGCTGACGATAAAGTCGTGTGTAATATTCCTTTGCCTGACCCGTACTACCTGCTAATACATCCAGAAACTTTGTCGGTGTCTGAACAGCCGCGAGACGCTGTGCAAAAACCGCTGCCAGGACTATATTCCCACTTATCTGGTCAGTGACATCTCCTCCCCGTAAATCTCGCTTTCCCAGCAATACCTTTCGCGCAGTTACCAACAAAATTCTACAGCCATGCCCTATCAAACCTCCCTCAACACCCACTGCTTTGCCTCCCGCGCCAACAGAAACCGCACCATGCGAATGCGATCAAAAATTGTGTGTTCAATCGTGGCCAGAATCATGCCACTGTAACAACTCGAACAAGGAAGCCTGCTTTGAGCAATGCGGTGGTGTAAAACCTGCACTCCAGGTAAACCACCCACACTTCATCCATTTCTTTCCGCCAACTAACGACTGCAAGGCCTGTCCATCCCTCGAAATTTCCATCATTACTACATTATCAACCACCACTCGCAAATCCACCCGTTCTACCCGCCGCCCAACATCAACACCCACCACTAATCTCCCTAAGCCTACTCATGCACCGTGCGGCGGCGGTCGCGGTAACTACACCCAGTGCACACAGCCGAGCTCCGTATGCATCAAAGACCCGTACAAGCCCGGATGCGGACCTGAATGCGACGGCCTCGGTATCTGTGTGGAGGATAAAATGTGCGGAGGGTTTGCAGGGTTTGAGTGTCCGTTTTCAGGGCAAATTTGTGTGGATGATCCGCGGGATGGTGATGATTGCGATCCGAAACTGGGTGCTAGGGATTGTGGAGGCTTGTGTGTTTGGCCGCATTAACTTAGCGTGAAGGAAGGTGGGTGTAATGAGGAAAGTCGACACTGCAGGTACCGTGTCTGTGCGCGTAACGCCCATCAACAACATCACCTCACATTTCGTCGTCATCTGTCAGGACCCAAATCCCGGATAGAAGACCAACCACCCCTAACATGAGGAGATTTTGTTTCGATATCCTGAAGCCTCGCTCTCTTTCACACGCCTGCTTTGGCCTACGGCAGGAACTATCCACCGCTCGGCAAATGGCACTGTATTCGACGAGAGTAACACTACAAGCCGGCAAGGTATCATCGAGTATCAGCGATCCAGAACATACGTTCTATAATTACACATCTGGTAGATGGTTGTAAGTAGCTAATGAACCTTGACATTTCCGTACTTGAATTGATAGGTCGAAACCACCGCAGGTACAACGAGCGTTTGCGTCTCTCTGAAAGGCGACGTCATTTTGACATCCATGAGCTCTGTCAGGCTGTTGCCAAGTCTGTCAGTCGTTCCACTGATGACATCACTACCTTCGCAAAAATTGCTGAAGGTGGTTCATACCGTGTCTTTGAAGCGACATTTCAAGATAGGATGAATGTGATTGTGCGACTTCCATACCCTTCCACAGTACCTCGAGAATATGGTATTGTCAGTGAGGTCGCTACAATGGAATATCTACGTCTGCATGGTGTTCCAATCCCGAAGGTCTTCGACTGGAGTTCATCGACGGACAATCTAGTCCGGTCTGAATATATCATCATGGAAAAGGTTCAGGGTAAGGAATTGGAACATACTTGGTATACGATGACGGCAAAAGAGAGAATGGCTGTCGTGGAGAAGATTGTCGACATAGAGAGGATGTTATTTGCGATACGATTTCCTGCCAGTGGCAGCATATACTTTAAAGACTCTGTGGGTACCCGAACTACTACAATTGACCTGCCCTTGGCTGTCAATCGTGGCAAAACGGATAGGTTTTGCATTGGGCCTTCCACTGAATTCCTTTGGTGGTATCAAAGGCGAGACGAACTGGCCGTCAATCGAGGACCTTGTAAGAAACCCTTACTCCGTTTTCTGTTCGCTCTTGATTAACTGGAAGGATGTAGGGGAAACGCCTAAGGAGCTGTTGGAGGCAGTTGGTCATAGAGAATTGGCCTGGTTGCAAAAGTTCGGCAAGCAACGTTTCCCCCGTGAACCGCTCTATAGAGAATTCTACGGTCGTCAAGAAGTCGACCCGCAGGTGCAAGTAGACAGCTTAAGGGATTACCTCAAGGTTGCTCCACACATTATTCCCGAAAATCCGGAGTTATGTCAACCAACGATCCGTCACCCAGATCTCTCACCTAACAACATCTTCGTCTCTGAATCTGGCGACATTACTGGAGTGATCGACTGGCAACACAGCACCATACTTCCGATGTTCCTGCAAGCCAAGATTCCCAAGCATTTTCAAAACTATGGAGATGACGATTCGGAGAATTTCCGACGTCCAGAGCTGCCTACGAATTTCGATTTCTTGGAGGAGAGCGAGAAGGCAAATGAGTTAGAGCTCTATCGCCGACGACAGCTCCACTATTTCTACCTGGGATTTACCAGTACCAACAACAAGCCCCATTTTCATGCAATGGGAAAACATGACCTCATTGTACGAAACCGACTCTATGACACTGCTGGCAGACCGTGGGAAGGCGACAACACATCACTCAAAGCGGAACTAGTACAAACATCGACTTACTGGCCCGGTATTGCTACTTCAGCAATGAAAGAAGCTAACTTTCCCGTCAAATATCCTGACGCAGATGTCACAAACTGCCTCAATATCGACGCAAAACAGAAGATTGCGGATGCACAAATGCAGCAATTGCGCGACTTCATTGGAGTCAACATTGACGGATGGGTGCCGACGGAATCCTACGAAGAGGCGAGGGAGAAAGAACGATATATCAAACAGCAAATGCTGGAAGCTGCGGAGACGGAGGACGAGCGGAAGGAGTTAGACGAACATTGGCCCTTCCAGGATCACGAAGAGTTGGATTAAGGTGGCCAAAGGTCGATGTCACAGTACCATAATTGCAAGTAATGCTATCGTCCAGCAGGCACGAATGTAGTTTTCGAGATGTCGTATGATGTAATAGGAGGATTCCAGAACCTTGCAATTGCCTAAAAATGAAGAGTCAGTCACACTTTAGTATCTAATGAGCTACAGTGAAGGCGAATGTAGATCTTTCGAAGTGAACATACAAGTTTCTGTCACATCATCCAGGCGCTTCACTAGCCAAGACAAACCAGCCATGGACAACGCCACATCAATGGACGGTTAGGATATTCTCCTAAGTATAGCGTTTTTCACAAGGGAACCGGCCACGCTCACCGTCGCGTCGACGGCGAACTCTCAAAACGCAATACCACAACAGATATCCATACTGCGCATAATCGTATAGTATCATTTAGAAGTATTGCTATCCTCTATAACCTCTATCTGTACTCTAAAGGTGCGGGGATTGTGCCGAGTCTTACTACAACGACCGCAGCGCCTCTCTGCGTGCACCTTCTTTGACAGCCTGTCGCTGTCGCCACGACTGTTGCTTGCTGTTGCAACGATTAAATCAGCTGCCTCACTAACCGTTGGAGTCTCTCCTGCCTGTATATATTGCCTCTTACGAGACTTGCGCTTTGTAGCTGCCTCCATAGCGTCTCGCAGGCGGCTCATTTCCTCCTGTACTAATACCAGGTTATGTCACGTGAGACGCCTCAACGGCAGCCATGATAGCCAGTTTTAAGATTTGTCAATATTTTAGTGGTTAGGCCACTAAAACTAGGACTATACTTAATCTGAGTTTTTCCTTATTAGCTAGCTAGGTAGCTACTTATAATCCTTATTAGATCC